>VXAC01007112.1:513728-533310 GCA_013399225.1 Rhipidura dahli | reverse complement strand
AGTGCATTCCCTTGGATTCTTTTGGAATGGAATCCCTTGGATCCTTTTGGAGTGGAATCCCTTGGATCCTTTTGGAGTGCATTCCCTTGGATCCTTTTGCAGTGCATTCCCTTGGATCCTTTTGGAGTGGAATCCCTTGGATCCTTTTGGGAGTGCCCTCCCTTGGATCCTGGACAGCCGGGAATGCTCTGGGCAGGCTCTGAGCAAAGCAAGATCCCCACTCCGTGCAGAGCCCTGCTCCTGTCAGGCTCTCTGTCCCGTGGCAAAGGGGATGGGAGGGAATTGTTGAGTGTGGAAAACGCTTGGATTGTGCCTGGATTTTGGGAGATGAAGGGAAGTGCTCACTGCACAGAGGGAGATGAAAGGAGGGTGCTGAACTTTGTAATTATCCCCCTCGGTGTGCGCCAGGAGGGCTGCAAAAGCCACGGGTTGGGACTTGCAGGTATTTAATGAATTTCAAGGTGCAGTTTGATTTTTGCTGCTGTTGCTGACACGCAGCCAGGGGTGGAACAGGTCCCACAGGTGTGTTCCTGCAGCTCTGGTCACTCACAGCACAGTTTAGCCACATAGCCACATTGTAAAGTGATTCAGGCTGCCCAAAATTCTGCTGTGTTCTCTGCGCCAGAGCACAGAACATGGACATGACTGGCCTCACACCCATCAAAACACTCACATTTTATTGCTGTAAAATAGCAAAAGGTTCCTTGAATGTGTTCTTTTTTCATTAAAAATCCTGCTTGTTTCTAAATCACAGACAAAGGTTTGCTCTGGGAAGCCGTGTTCTCACGTGCTCCTCAGCCGTGCTGTTTGATTGATGGAACATTTTCATTTTCAGCCTTTAGAATTTTACTCTTTACTCCTCACCATATTTACAACACAGTAAATCCTGTGGTTCACATAAAAACTCTTGTCCAGGCCCTCCTGAGCAGAGTGTTTTGGGCCACGTGTCTGTATATTCATCTCAGTTGTGTGCAGAAAACAACGTGTGGGGGGTGTTTGTTTGTTTGTTTGGCAGTTTGGAGGCAAGGAACTTCTCCAAACCCCCTCAGGGTACATTTCTATTCTTGCAAGGTTCTTTATAAGATAAGCAGTCGTTATCTGTTTGAATCACAGATGTTAATTTGGAGATGCAAAGCCACTGCCTGGGTAGGTGAGGACCGATTTTGGAGCTGCTGTTGTGGAAGGTTTGCAGGTTCCAGGTGTTCCTGTGCTGGGGAGGAAATGCAAAACTCTCTGTTCCTTTGGATTTATTGGATGTGCAATCTGGAGCTGTGGAAAATCAATCAGGGGGAATTTGTGGGCTTTTCCCCCCAACCTCATTCTTCCTATTATTTACAAAAATAATAGTTGTACTTGCAAGAAGAAAACAAGGCTGGGAATGCTCATCTTCTCCTGAACAGGCATGATTTGCATGTGCAATTTAAGAATCTCTCCGAAGAAGTTTGAATATAAAAGCAGGTATTTGAAGGAACAGGTGCATTCAGATAATCTGCCCTGATTTGTGCAGGCTGGGGTGGGGTTGACAGCTGCTTCATTATCTTCCCATTTTATGGCTTCCCCTGTCATTGCCTGTAGCTGTGTTTGGGTTTGCCTCACCCAGGTGTGCTGCAGGACAGGGGAGAAGTGAAAAAAATCCAAATCCACGGCTCAGTTTGGAAGTCAGACTCTTCTGACAGTCATTTTACACACTGTAGGCTCTCTGTACTTTGTTATTGCCTCTGTTAAAAGGTTTCACACTTTGAAGTGATCTCCAGAGGTTGCACAGTCATCATCCATTAAAGTTTAAATGTCTTTTTTTGAAAACATCTCTTGCTGTTAGTCAGGAGCCCGTGATAATGTGGCTGTCAGTGTTTCACACAACTTCCTTTGCACAGTCCTTGTTTTCTTTGAGTTAATTTGCAATTGTTAACTTCTGTATTGAATTTTCCCCTTTTGTTTTGTGTTTTCCCCTTCCCTCTGGGTGTACTTGGTCAAGATACCACTGCTTTGTTCTTTATAAATCTTTGTAAATCAGACACCAAATGTTGGGCTGGAATTTTGGAAGTGTCCAAGGTTGGATTTGGGTTGGAACAACTTGGCCAGGTGGAAGGTGTCCCTGCCCATGGAAGGGGTTTGGAATAAAATGAGCTTTAAGTCCATTCTGTGGTTTCATGGTTCTGGCTGCTCTGAGATCGCATGAAGTGTAAACTGTCTTACAAAACACTCTCTTCTCCTGGGGGGAAAATACTTTTCAAACATTTAAAAATCATCCTCCTCAGTCCAGGACGTTTGAGCATTGGTTAAATACCTGGCAACCTCATTTTCAGTACTTTTGTGAATATTTTTTTGTTAAAAGCCTCCTTTTTGTTACAAGTTCCTAGAAAAGAGCTACTTTAGACAGAAGAGAATTTCCTTGTCAGGGCTGCAGTCTGTGGGCTTTGTTTTCAGAAACTGGGCTGGGGGGGCCTGTCTGAACTTGGGATTTCTGCTTTCCTCTGGCTTGAATCATACCATAAACTCTATTTAAAGATTTTGTTTTTTGTATTTATTTTCCACATCCTTGACCCTGCCTGGCGAGCTGGACATTTGTGTTTGCCTTGGCAAGCTCCAAGCTGCTCATCTAGGGCAGGATGAAAACTGGTTTTTTTTTTTTTTTTTTCCTTTTGTAAACAAACTGTTCCTTCAGTATTTTCCATAAGGATTTACACCACCATTTTGTGACGCTTCTAGGAATGGAGCAAATCTTGCCATTCCCAGTTTTCCTTTCACACAGCTCACAGCACTGCAGAGAAATGTTGGATTTTTATTTCTTTCCCTAGGTTGGATTCAAAGAGCTTTTTTCAGAACTTTTTTAAATCCCAGAAATAGTCCATTTAATTTTTTTTCCTGTAGGGGTTTATTAAAGCTATAGGTCAATAGGCATTGTTGCCTGGCTAGAAAAGGGGCTTATTTGTGTTTTTTATTTGTCTGCCCAGCACAGTGAGAACAGTGCCCCATTGTCCAAGGCACTGTGTGCATGTAAAACACTGCTTTGTGCCCCCAAGAATTTACAGCCCAAATAACTGTTCCTGCTCTGCTGGGAGGGGGGAGTTGATAGATTTTAGTGGTCAGGATGTAAAATGAGAGAATAACTCAGCTGGCTGCTTGGTGCCAACACACGAGCTGAGTTTTGGAGCAGAGGAACTGAATTTCATTTCCCCGGGGAGGCAGAAGTGCTGCAGCTCCTCTGGTCAGGTCATGGCCAGCGAGGGCTTTCTGGGGGCTTTGGAAATGGCATTTTTGTGCCTGCCTTCCAAACCACTTGTCAAGTGCCATCTGCAACACTCCACCAGTGTTGCAGATAATTTGGGTGAGTTTGAAACGCCCCCAGGATTATAAACTTGGTGTTACTCTGTTCTTAAATCCAGCTCAAAGCTGTACCTGTGTGAGTCCTGAGATGAAGCCCTGCCAGGTGGAAAGAGGGTGTTTGCCATGAGCTAGACCTCCAAAATAATGGGAAAAGTGTTTTAGGAGCACCCCTGTTTCTCAGGAAGAAAAAGCTTGGAGGATATTGAGAATATGGTCTCCCCCCACAAACAGCTCTGCAAATCCCTGGGCTGAATTTCTACCACTCCACCTCAGTGTTTTCACAAGGACACCTTGAAATTCTGTGAAAATATTCACTCTATAACCACTTACTGGCCAAGGACAAGTCAGAAATTAAAAGTACAATTGTGTTGTACTGCAGGAAAAAATGGTGTCGTTTTATTTCTTTTTTAAGCACTAGAAAAGTACAAATTTCCATATAACTTCTTGTCTTTAAGCTGCTGTTTATGAGATCCAATACTGGGGTGTAAAGTGACCAATTAGTTCTTCATGAATGTGTAGAATAATTTTTCTGCAGTTTGGTAAAATAAGCTGTTTATTAGAAGTTATTACTCACATGAAGTGTGTGCCAGTGAGTCAGCAAACCAACCCAGAATGTCTGGGGTTTGATGTGAGTAAATGTAAATGATAATAAATAGCAAATAGCCAAAGTGACAAATGCTGAAAAATAGATGTTAAAAATACCCCCAGGATGACAAATAATTATTGGTGTGTAGGTTATTAACAGAGGAGAAAAACACTGAATTTTCTGTAAAACTCCATTGGTGCAAGTCAACAGTTCATAAAATGCTATTTATTATTCCTTTTAAACAGCAATGCCCATTTACAGGAGCGTGTTAAGAGCATATTTCCAACCCCACAAACTAAAATCCCTTCATTTCTTGCAGATCTGGGACATGAGCGACGATGAAACAGTTTGAAATCAGGCGGCTGAGGAGGAGGAGGAGGAGGAGGAGAAGAAGGAGGAGGAGGATGAGGATGCCCTGCTCTGCTCTGCAGCCCTGCCTTTTATCTCAGCTTGAACGAGTTAATGATTGCTTACCTTGCCCCTCCTGACTGCTGGAAAGACAAACAAACAGAGCCCACGTTTTGCCACGAAAGGAATAACTTCACTTCCAAAGCCGCCTCCTGCGGACACGGCTCGCCGTGCTCGCATTTTTATTGTGTAAATAACTGGAGAGATGCTATGTTTAAACCTCCTCTCTTTCTTTTGGGTGTGGGGTTGGTTGTTTTTTTTTTTTTTTTTAAAGTTTCTAAAGATGGCTTACATATAAAATATGCTGCTTAAGTAAATTTGGGTGGTTTGTTTGAGTCAGGTTTTATTTTGCTCATCGATGGCCCTGTCCAAGCAGCATTTCTGAATGGCTTTGTTCATTTCTCTCAGGTTTGGAGCACTTTAGTTGGAATTTGTTAAGATTGAGCATTTTCTGCTCTTGGCAGTGAAATTTCACATTTCAAGGTGGGCAGGAGTGGGTAAGGACCTGAACCTGCTGCCTCCACCACGTGAATTCTGTTTGCAAACATGAATTTAGGGTGCAGTTGTTCCGGATGTGTCCATGGAATTGTTATTCCCTGTAAAGATCTCACCCTTTCACGCCATGGAAACCAAGTGGTTTCACTGATTTTTGCCCAGGAAAGACCAAACTGCATTTTTATCATGGTTAGGCACCCCTGAAGCTCAGAGAAGGCTCTGTTACATGGTTAAAAATTGCTTTAGGGGCTGGTGGGTCATTGATTCAGTCAAAACTTGTAGGGAAATGCTTCACTGAAATGAGAAATTTGTTCTCTGACTTCGCTGGGTAGGGGTGTGGTCATGCAGAACCTTGCAGGTGTTCAAAAAGTGCAATTCTCTTTTCCTTTTTGCTTCATTGGAGTTTTTTGAGTGGTTTCAGAGATTCTGGCTGAGCACAAACGGGTTAGAGAATCACTGAGTTTAAAAAAAATAGCTTGAGGTAAAAGGAGTTTTAAAATATCAAAGTACATTACAGCAAAATTGAAAGTGAATCTCTTGGTCTTAACTTGGATTGGGTTTTAGAAGGAAATTTGAAATCCCTTTCACAGCTTTGTATCATGGGGTTTAGGAGCTAACTCACTTAGAAAAAATCACTTTATCTGCCAAGCAGCCTCTGTTTCCCAGATATATGATGAAAGTAAGTTGGTCAATCCAAGTGTTTTAGTTCCTTCCTTAACATAAGTTCAGAATATTTATTTTTTTTTGTAGAGAATTTCCCAGCTTCTCTCTTAAGCCACCTCAGAAGGAGTTCAGTCAGGTCAAGGATATCTGCAACTCCCATATTCTGATCAGAAAAGAAGATTTATTGAAACCTGCTGAGGTGTGCACCAAGTGTTTAAAACAGCCATTATTGTCTAAAATAGCCATTTTTTCTATTTATTTATTATCACAGTCACTGTATTTACATGATTTCTTACGTAGGGGAATGTCTAGCCTAGGTAACTTCAGTGTAATATAAAATAGATATGAATTCAATAGATTTGGAAAATCAGAGCTGGCAATCAGTGCGAGTCATCTTTTGGTGGCCAGGCACTGAACACTGAGATTGGCACCCTGCAAAGTTCATTTTTAAAGCAGTTAAAGTACATTATGACTTTGGAGCTGTGTTTGTAGCCATGCCCTAGTCCAGCTGGAGCCACGAGTTGGTGCCAGGGCAGTTTAAAGGGAATAATCTGCTTTTTTTATCTTTGGGAGCTGCTGAGCGTGGAGTATGAATGACTCTGCAGTTTGGGGTTATCTGCAACTTGAAAGCTGCACATCTTTCTGAGCCTGGTAAACATTAATAATTGTTTTAAATGCCTGAAACTCTGCTTGGCCTGGTAAAGCTTTCTTTCTGTGCAGGAGGAGGCAGGAAGGCTCAGAGCTCAGGGTTAATGCACTGTGTCCTTACCTCTGGCATTGCAGTGCCATCCAGCTCTCCCAGGCTGGGCTGCTTCCTGTCCATGTGCTTCCCAGATGGCCCTGATGTGCAGAAACACTTCACTCTGGCTTGGAATAACTTCCCTTGTCTGACTAGAAGGTTGTTTTCTTTCTCCTTGCGGGCCAGAATTGTTCTCCTTTTGCATTTTCTCAGTTTCTGGGCATTTACTGAGTGAGAAATCCCAAGAATCCATTCTCGGGAGCTTGAGCTTGGAGAAATGCTCTCCCTTCCCTGTGTTCTGCATGGCTTTGGTGTTGTGTCCTCAGAGAAGCCCAGTGAGGTGAACTAAAATTCCCATTGTGTCATCTTTGATATTCTTATCCCACTTTCTTCGTGTCCCTGCCCATGGCAGGGGGTGGCACCAGGTCATCCTTTCCAACCCCTTGGACTCCAATCTTGTTTCTTTGCGTAAATTTTGGCTTCTCACCTTCAGCAGATGCAACAGGAGTATTTGCAAAACTGAGGGATTCTGCCATCTATGAGCACTTTGCTTTAATTTCTCACTTGTGGTCTTATTTAGAAACCTCACTGAAACAGGTTTTATTTCAGAGCTTTGCTCTGTGGAATCAAATGATGGCACTTGTTTCCCTCTTACTGAGCAAATTGTTCCTAAATATCTGTTAACTTGCATAACTGGGATTGCTGGGGGAATCAGAGAAGCATTTGGTTGGAGAAGACCCTTCAGATCACCAAGTCCAAGGGTTCTCCCAGCCCTTTCAAGCTCACCACTGCAGCTCCATCCTCACACTGCTCTGGGACTGTGCTGGGCCATGGTGAACTCACCCAGCTCCCAACTTCCTGTTGAGTTTCTTCCCCTTTTTCAAGCCACCCCACAAAACTCAGTGTGATTCTGAGATGGGTTTTGGAAACAGACTTTGCTGTGCAGGGTTCTCGTGGAGGCTAGGGCTGGGTGAGGTCCCTGAGCTGATGGTGATGAAGGACACTGTACCTCTCACAGAATCCTCGGGAGCTGGGACAGAATCCAAGAGGACATTTTTATAAGTTCCTCTTCAAAGTATAACCACATTTTAGGAGTTCCAGCAGAGTCCCATCTCCCCATTCTTGTGGGAATAGGAAGGATTGCTCACATTCTTGCACAAGTAAATCCATTTCAAGCTGGCACATACCCAGCCTGTCTGCTCCTTCCACGTGCTCCAGGCCATGCCATGTGCCCCTCAGGGCTCAGGGATTGCTGCTCTGTGACTTTGCATTCAGAGTGCACACAGGAAGGAGAGAGCAGGATTTTACTGCCAAATTTTTTATTTCTTTTTTTAAATAATAATGCAAGGCTTTCCTTAGGAACAAATAAGCGTTTCTACTCCAAAGAGAGCCATTAAAGAAATATTTGCAACATGGGAAATTTTAGCTGACTTCATAAGAAACAGAGTCTGGAAGATGTCTCCAGCCTGTTACCATTTGGCTTCATTAATTCCTTTATTTCTTTTTTTGTTGTTGTTGTTTTAAATTTCATTTTCAGTGCAGCTGATGTGCTTGTGCATATCCTGCCAGAATGAAACTTTCCTTCCAGAGGCTGTTGTGTACCTTTGCTCTTCCACAGCACCTGGATTAACTGTTTGAAAAGGCAGAAATACTACACTAGGAGGACTTTGGACTGTGCCAGGGTGTAAATTCCTAACCTATGAAAACCCTGCCCACCTGTCCCATTTCCAGCTCTCCTTCCCTTGCAGCTGCCTGGGCCTTCTCCAGAGCCTGACAGTGCTTCAAAACACCAGGCAGGTAATGCTTTAGGTTTGAAATTCATCTAGGCTTGCCCTCTATTCCCACTTCAGCTTTCCAGTGCAATCATTTCTGCAAAGTTCATTTTCTTGCCTGTGCACCATTTGGCAGGTTTAGAATTAAAAACCCACTAAGTTTATTGAGTTTTTTTTTCTCTCATTTTACATTTATTGATAACCTATCAGGAATATCTCTGGGCTTTATTCTCAGTTATCCTGCTGTTCTGTTGCCATATTGAACCCTTGAGAAGCAGGCTGTGGCTCGTGCTCATCTGTAGCCACCTTTCTCTTCAGGCCAGCAGCTGACAGCCAGCAATCCTCATCCTTCCAGGTTGTGCAGGAGGCCCTGGAATGAGTCACCTGAGGATTATTTTAACCAGGCTGAAGCTCCTCCCAGAAGAATTAACAGCACTAAGCTGGACTGGCAATGATGTACTTTGAGTACCTTCAGGTATTCCATGTCTTAGGGCAGCAGTTTTTTCACCTAATTTCCCAGTGCAGATGATCTCACCCCAGGATGGGGATGCAGATGACTGCTCCAGCCATGTAGAAGTTCAAGCTGTAATTGCAGCCCTCACTAATTATATTATCTGCCCGTTGTGACTTCACTGTGGCACTTTCTCAAATTTAGGACATTCTCTGAACAGATTTTCAGAACCCCCCAGTTGTTTGTCAGAGCTTTGGTAAGAACCAGCACAGGTTCTTAAGCTTAGGGAGAAATGGGGCAATCAGGAGTTCTAAAAACAGCCTGTGCTGGTTTCCTGGCTGGCAGGGAGCACACGCTCCTTCCATCTCCTGGAGCTCTCTAAATGCCTGTTTCCTCCTGTTCTGTACATGGATGTTTACGTAGGACACTGATAGGAAGCACAATGGGCTTTGTCTCTCACTGAAGGTCACATGCACACGAGTGTTTCATTTTAAATGGTAAAAAAACTTCAAATCACTTCTTAACAAAATATGTTAGTGAGCTAACAGGAAAGGACAGGAGCACAGTGCTGTGCTGCTCCAAATCAAAAGCATGAGTTTTCAAAAATTACTCCTTGTAATTTCCCTCCTTTCCCATCCAGTTATTTTCTGTTCTTACATTCCTTGGCTGTGGGTTGCTGCTTCAGTAGTCTGAGCATGCAAAAATTCAGGCTTGTGTGTAACTTCAGTCTTTGGCACCGGGACATTGGACTTGTGCAAGATCTCAGCAGAATGATTCATTGTGTGATTTGTTAGTGAAATACTACCCTGCACTACGGAAGCAGGAAAGGGGAAACATTAAACTGGAGCTCTGCAGCTTTTTCCCTAATTTCTCTTTTGCTCTAATGGTCTTCGTGGTCTTCTGGTTGTCTCCATTCATCTCTGAGAAGCTGCAGTTGGTGCATCCTGCACTGCAAGGTTCAAGGCATGGGAAATGCCAGCTGGAGTCTCATTGCTGGAATGCTTTTGCTTCCCAAATCAAACCAGTGTGGGCTAAAGCAGCCTGGAGCAGAGCTGCTGGAATTGTTTCCTCATCTTGGCAGCCCGGGAAGGAAGGAAGGAGGGAAGGAGGGAAGCTTCCATGTCTGCTGCTCTGAAAGCATTTGGACTCTGGGTTTTGACAGCTTTTGGTGTCCTTTCTCTCCTCTTTCTTTTTCTTTTCTTTTTCTTTTTCTCCCCACATCCCCAGGGCCGCAGGCTCCCCGAGGGAGGGCTCTCAGTGCCACCCACGTTCATTTCCAGTGACAGACTTCCCTCCAATTACCGGGGAGGAACTCTCTAAAGCAGGCACGATTTTCCTTGAGGTTTTTGCTTTGTCTGCGACTGTCTTTATTTTCAGTTCGTGCTTCCAAGGCTGACTATTATCCAGCAATTCCGTAGGTGTTGCCACTTCCTCAGGAACCTGTGACTCAGGCGACGTTTAAATGCCATGACATCACCGGCAGCTCCCCCTGGAATTGCTGCTTTCCTAAACAGGGCTCTTGGCTTTGCTTTGAGGGTTTTTTGTGTGTGAGGGGGGAGGCATGAGGGGGTTTAATTACTTAAGGCAGCCCTGCCATTCCGAGGATCCAGGTTTCAGCCTTTTGAGTTGCTGCGATTGCCGACGTTACTTAAAATGGGAGAGCCGCATTTATCCATCAGCTGTTAATGAATGAAATCATTGTAATCGGAGGTTCTTTTGTAGAGGTTCTGCTGTTGGAAATCAGGCTTAATTCGCTCCTGGTGTGGAGTGGGGAGGGAAAAGGTCTGAGCGTCGTTTTCCATTCTTTCTTTGGAAGCAGCGCAAACAGAAGGTGCCTTTCCACAGCGCTGGGCAGTGCGGCTCTCCCAGCAGCGCATCCAGGGCGGATCGCAGCCTTTCCTCCGCAGGGACAGCGCTCAGAGCCGCCTCAGGAGGAGCCGCAGCAGCCCAGGGGCCGGGCAGGGTGTCCCCGAAGGCGGCAGCGGTGGCAGCAGGAGGCCCGGGGAGGGGGGACGGAGAGCGGCTGCAGCCGCTTCCCGCTTGGCCGGCAGCCCTCGGCCGCGTCACTGCAGGCAGGAGCTGGCTGGGGAGCGCCGGGAGGAGGGAGGGAGGCACGGCAGGAATTCTGGCCACGGCAGGAATCCTGGCCACGGCAGGAATGCGAGGAGCCGCGTGGCTGGCTGGGTCACGGGCTCGGGGTGTTGCTGGGCAGTTCGCTGCTGCTGTGCGGAGGAAAGGAGCGCTCTGTTCCATCGGCAGCGGAGGGTGCGGAGCGCTGCAGGAGCCCCGGGCAGCAGCACAGCCGGGAGGCGGCCGGGTACGCACTGAGCGGGCAGAGCCGCTGTGGTGGCATTCAAAGGGAAAGTCAGAGGGAATTGGGGGCAGTGGCTGCTGTAGGTAATGGGCTTTCTGCCGGTGATGGCAGTCCTTGTCAGGATTTGGCAATAATAAAGTTATTTTTCAGATGACACACTACAGTAGAGTTCTAAAAAAAGGTTCTGTATCTCTTTCTACTTTTTCTGATTTTTTAAAAATTCATCTTATCTTCCTAAAGTTGCTTTTGATTTTCCCTTGGGTCCTTTATTTCCTAAATTACCTTTTAAATGGCTTTTAATGAAAAGCTCTCACTCGAGTTCATCCCCAGTGGCTACTGGATATGTCCTATTGATGTATCCCAGTGGTTCATCATAATTGGCACCAAGCTGGGACACTGAGAGGTAGGTGGTGTGAATGTGATAACACCAAAATTATTTGGTTACACAGATATAGAGACAATTTTCCCCTAATTAAAACATTTGCTGTTGCATGTCTCTTGCATGCATTTAGCCACTATTTGTGATTTTTCCTTGAGCAGTCGTTGGGATGAGTGAGCTGTAACTTCTGCCCTGTGCACTCAGTTGAGTTTAGCGACACTACAAACTTAAGCCAGGCTTCTTTGAGCCTGGATTTGCAAGGGAGGGATGGAGCAGGTCACTGGTGCATGGCCAGCCTTGCCCTGTGGCTGGACAGATTCGTTCCCAACCACGATGGTATCTGTTAATTTCTTTTCCTGTGGATAGTATTTGGAAATGTCATTAAGAGATTCAGAGAGATAACTTCAAGATAGCAATTCTTAAAAGTCCCCTGGGAGCAGAGAATAACAAAATACCTGCTGATGTGAGATACTGGAAAAGAATGGGACCCAAATGTCACCGGGATGTCAGGAGGGGCTGACACTCAGGACATGGGGACATGCAGCACAGCATGTTTCACAATATGACCAAAGCACTGCTTTTAAATGATTCTGTTGCTATAGTTACAGGTGATTGTGGCTTCAGAAATTTTCTGAGTCAAGGTGTTACATTCCAGCTTTCACAGTTTGGAGTTAAATGTCATGAATTATTGGGCTTTTTAAAAATGCTGCTTGTTTCAAGCACCTCTGTCCTCTCTGCAACTGTTGTAGCCATGGGATGGTGGATGGAGGCAGAATTCCCTGGGCTGTGTGAGGCCAAGGAAAGTCCCTGAGAGTCTGAGTCAGTTCAGAGGAGACTCTGGCAGAGTGAGGGCTTGGTAGAGCAAGACCAATGTCAGTGGAGCCAGCTGTGCAAGAGAATAAACAGTGCAGATTGTGGAGGTGTGCAGGTCTGCCTCACCTCTAGCACCGCTAATGCCTTGCAGCTGAACTTGGACAGCTTGTCCAGGAGTGGTTACTGGAATACATTTGCCTCAATTTTTGGATACCCAGCTTGGGATGCTCTGAGCCAGAGTTTGATGGTGTCTCAAATTGGGTTTCAAAGTTCTGAGAGAAGTCTGATGTCAAATGTAAAGACAATCATACACTAAGCATGTATTTTTAAAACTTACATGTGTAAAAGAGGATTAAATAAATCTGTTCTTCACTTTTAACTGCTCCCTGTTCCAGTTTGGCTCTTTATTGCAGGTGTGTTCTGGGCTTTGTGTAACAAATCAGCTGAAACAGAGAGAAGTCACCAAAGAGCTTTGCTATTCTGACGGAAAAGAAACAACAGAAAAGGAAATGATATTTGAATTCTCTTTTCAAAAGGAGTTTCTGGGTTTGAGGCCTGTTCTGTTTGTTACCCATCTGAGTGCCAGAAGCTTGGCTTTGTCTCACAGTGAGTGATCCCAAAGGGGGCCAGATCCACGCTCAGCCTGGGTCAGCACAGCTGGAATTGGGGCTCTCGGAGCTCAGCAGCCCAGGCTGAGAGTGGCAGGAAATGGGGCTGTGTCCTCCCAGGCCTGCACTGACATTTACAGTTCCTGTCCCCAAGAACCGAAGCTTTGGATTCGTTTGGTGTGCCTTGACCTTGGTAATGGAACACATTTAAGAAGCAAGTAAGAATTGGGCTGGGGTTTTTTGAAAAGTTCTTAATTAACAAGCATTTATTGATGAATTTGAATCATAAATATACTCCAGAGGAGAAAAAAAAAGGGGGTTTTGTCCACTTCCTGAGTGAACTACAGAGCAGTGTTCATCAACTAAGTACAAAGTGTAAATAAGTGGCTGTGACCTGTAATTTGTTGGGCTCTCCAGTAGTGTTAGTGACATTTTTGTGATTTACAAACCTTTCCCAGTGTTGTCATTGGCTCCTTTCCCCAGTTAAACTTTTCACTAAAAAAACAAAAAAGTACAAATCTTCCATTATGAGAGAAGAGCAAATGAACTGAAAAAACCTTGGCAAGCCTGGCCCACTGCCCCAAATCTCTGTTGTAGTGAAGCTCCAGCATTTCTTTTGTCCCACCATGTTCATGTTTTCCTTCCCTCTCTTGTTGTAGAGGGAGATACAAAGGGGCAGAAGAAGAGGAACCTGGAGGAGAGCCAGGAAAAACAGCTGGATGGAGCCTGGCTGGACCAGGGCTGCCCCAGTTCAGGAGCTTTCCCAGCAAAGGTACTGCCACTGGTTTGAGGAGCTGCCACTCCTCAGAGCTCCAGTTCAGCATCTCTTTTTCTGGCCTGGGTTTGTTTCAGACGAGTTCTCCTGAGGCTCAGCATATTTTTTTTTTTTCTTTTGGGGGGCTCCCACACTGTTGTGGGGTTTCCACACTTTTGTGGAACTACAGGTAACTGTGGCTGTAAGGCCCCAAAGGGTCACGGGCAGTACAGGTGACCCAGCCAGCTTTCACCTTCTCTCTGGCAGAAATCAAGGGCTGTTTCTCTCTTGTCACCCAGCTTCTGTGGTGCTCTCAGCAAGGGCAGCAATGTTGTTCTGCATTTGCACCTGCAGAGCAATGAAAGCAACAGATTTGCTTAAGCAGACTCCTCACCCACAAGCTAAATAAATAAACAGGAATCTGGAAGTGTCACTGTGGGATCTTGTACCCCAGTGAACAATCCCTGAGCTCCCTCGACACCATCCTGTGTGGGAGTTCCTGCAGTGTTTGGGTTTGAGGTTGTAGTGGAGCTGATTCCCACTTTGGGGATGCAGAGCTAAGCAGTGGAGGTTTCCTGAGGGGAGAACCTTTGCTTTTCCCCAGTCTGCCTCTCTGGGTAAATTGCAGCTTTCTCAACTCTCACAATGTTGCTGCTCTCCCAGCACTGGGGTTTTGTTGTTTTGTGTTCCTCCAATTCCCAAGGATCTGTTTCCTTTTTTCTTTAATTTAAAAACGAGCCCATCTGTTTTGTGGCTGTGTAAAAAAAGCCTTGAAAATGTGAAGCTAAATGGCTCGAGAACAGAATGAATTCCAAATGCCGTTATTTAGAACGACCCGATTTTAATTTTGCTCCTGCAAAATTCGGGTGAAATATTTTCTGAGTTTTGGGAGTGCATCACACAGTTGTGAGGTATCAGCATTACAACTGATCACATGAGTTATAACCAAAATAGCTGATGGCAAGAAAGCTTTCCAGCACTTTGATGCTGCTCTGTTTGCTGTCCCTGGGTGTCTGTGCAGGGCAAACAGCCACACAGCAGTGGAGATTTGTGCAAGTAATAGGAGAGCAATGCTCTGTATCTGTTCTTCAGCATTAGAAAGGCAGAAAACCAAATTTTGAATAGTTGGGGAGTTGTGTGAAGAAGTCTCAAAGTCCACAGTGATGTGTGAGCTAATTTAGCTGTGCTGGTAAAATGGACATTTCTCTGAGGGGAAAATCCATGTAATTTGCTTTGGGGATGTGTCCCAGAAGGACAGAATGGAGAGAAGATGGGATCTGTCATGGGGCAATGTTAAAAGGAACAAACTTTTCATCTAAATAGAGACTATTTCCTGCCTTCATTGGTTTCTCTTTAATGATCTCTAATGGGTGGATCTGTATTGACTTTAATCCTCAGCCTTTGCCCAGGCATTTTTCACATTTCCTGTGAGAGTTGGTAGGACCAAAACCACCTCCAGTGTTCAGCTGCGATAGGGCACAGCAGGAGGAGAATCCCACACTCCTCCTTCCTGCATTTCCAGGCAGAAATTGTTTATTTGCTGGATTAATCACTCAAAGTTACAGACATGTCAGCAAAGTCATGATTTGATTTACTGCTGCTGATTTTGCATCATCCTGAAAGGTCAGGGCTTGACTCACAGGCTGCATTTGCAAGCCTGGCAGCAACCAAAGCATTATTTTCTGTTGTGAGGGAATCTGTTGAAAATCCTTAAAACAAGCCCTGGGATCCCACCAAGCTCTGTGGGGTGGTGGCTTTGCCAGTCTTGGTTTTTTTTCATTTCCCCACCTGAAAACTCCCTGTTTGAGTTAATGGCATTAATTACACTGCCCAGCCCAGGGAGCTGGAGGCTGAATTAGCTGGCAGAGGAGGGAGCACAACAAAGAGCTCTGAAATAGGATAATTTAGGCAACATCTTTAGAAGCTGAAGTGCATTTTACCTTTATCTGGTGGGTGATTTTTTTGTTCTTAGCCTGTATTCAGCCAGTCATGTCTTTATTACAACAAAGAAAATGTCTTGAGTGCTTTTAGATGTTATTTTCCTCTGGATGCTTTCCTGATGTGTCCTTGGGGCTTTCTCCCAGCAAAAGGTGAATTATGTGCCTTTGTGTGATGGTGTTTTAAGGGAAAAATGAGAATAGTGCTTACTTTTTAAGAACTAGGTCTGCTGGTCTCTGCTGTTGCCTGCAGTTGGACTTGCAGGTTAATAAATGACTTCTTTTAATTTTGATTTTCCAGTTCCTGAGGGAAGTATGAGAGCCACTGGGAAGGAGTGATTTACAAGTGACAAAAGGTTGCTGTTAAAGTGAAACCCTTCACAGCAGAGGGTGACTTTATTTTTAGCAGCTCTGATTTCGGGTGTGTTTCCTGAGCAGGTGTGTTTGTGTCAGGGTATGGAACAGGACACTCTGGAGCAGCCAGGACAGTGCCAGTAACTCCTCACAGCCTGTCAGGAGGAAAAATTACATCAACTTCACTCCAGGTATGTCAGGGAAAGCAAGAGAAAAGCCTTTGTGGTGCTGGTTGAACACACACACACACTCTCTTTCTTCTGGGGAAGTTGATAAGCTAACATTTTCTGTAGCCTTAGCAGGAGCCCAGGAACTCATCCCTGGGAAGGAAAAAGGAAAAGGAAAAGCCCTTGCTTTGATCTGTGACTATTGTTAGTTCTTTCCACTATTTTCATCTCTGCTTTCCCCCGTCAAAAAAAAAAGGTGAGTGAATATTGAAGCATGGCAGTGAGAGCAAAGGCTTAGGCTTAGGCTGAGAAGTATCTTTTTAGAATTGGTTGAATCATTTTTTTCCTTTAAAAGCAAAAAAAAAAAAAAGAAAAAGAAACCAACAAAAACCTGTATTTTTTGTATTTCCTTCTAACTACCTATAACTACTCTAACCTCAGTGGTATCTTATATATATTTTAACACACAAGCCAGATGTCATTAACACAGCTCGACCCCACAGTATTTTACTATTTCAGGAAGCAGGAGATCAGAGCTTTGTGTTTTCCTGGATTAAAAAAGGTAACCTTGATTCCCCACGATAGCAGAGGCTCTCAGGAGGGCTCAGTGTGCAGAGTATTTCCCCAAACTGAGTAAACAGTTTTAAGATAAGCAGTTTTTTGACTATTAAGTGTAGCAGGCATTTGGCTGACACAGCTTCGTGTTGACAGATGCCTTTGTGTCTCTTTGTGATGGAGAGAAGACAGATGTTCTCCCTGGCATTTAAGAAAGCTGCTGCTTAGCAAAATAAAATGTAAAATTAGACTGAACAGTGCAGCAGTGAGAAGTGAAACTGGCTGGGCTGCAAACAAGAAAAGACTGAGTGAGTTTCATGTGACTGCAGTGAAATGTGCCCTTGTGGAAGTCAGTAACTGCTTTGTCATTATGTGAAATTAGCCCGTGGAAAAAGAAATTCTGTTTTTTCCAGCCCTGCTGCAATATAAATGCATGCCAGTGTGAATATCCATGTATAACTAATCCCCTGCCAACCATTCCCAGCAAAGAGGAATGTCCCTGGCTATTGCTGCCCGAGTGACACAGCAATCAGCAGCTCTAAATCCCTGAGCCTGCCCGTTGTTTTCTGCTGAATTGGGCTCCTGGTCCTTCACAAAGTAGGAGAATTTCCTATTTAGTGTTCCTCAGGGATGGGTGCTGCTGTTGGATGGGGCTGGAGCCTTCAGCAGGACACTGTCCACAAGGAAGGGGCAGCTCAGGAGGAGCCTGGGCTGGGAATGGGCTGGTGTTTGGCACTGCTCCCACTGTGTGCAACTGCAGCTTAAAAATAAGCAATTAAATCATCTTGGCTGCCTCACACCCAAGAAAGCACTTGAGGTGGCTGTTCAGAGAGAGGCAGGATGTTCCCATTTAAAGAGAGGTTAAAAAATGATTGAATTGATATAGTTTTTACCAATAGCCTTTCATGGATAAAATGTGCTTTATCACACCTTGCAATCCAGCTGTGCAATCAGGCTGCTAAGGGAAAAGAGCTGGAGACCTGGGAACATACCTGGGGCTGTGTCCGTGCCACAGGACACGGACCAGGAGGATGCAGAGGGGTTTAAATTTCAAGGAGGATCTAAAGATAGCATGAACATTCCCCTGGGCCAAGCCTGTGTGCCAGCTCTGGGGAGTGCACAAATAACACTGCAAATGCTCCTGGATGGGTTTGCCTGGGTGACACGTTGAGAACACGAGCTGGTGGCAGTGTTTGGATACTGGAGACGTCTCCATTCACAGGGATCATCCCGAGGGCTCAGTGGTCACTGCCCAGTGGTCACTGCCCAGTGCTCAGTGAGGACACAGGGCTGTGGCCCCTTGTACCACCTGAGGTCACACCAGCTCTCTCTGGCCCCTGGATGGATTTGTCTGCAAAGGTAACTGTGACCCTGAAATGTAAGGTAATTTTGAGCCTGCAATGGATAAGAACTGCCTTCAGGAGAGGGCTCTCCCTGCCCTGTGCACGGAGCCCAGCCCAGTGCTGACGATGCCAGGTCTGCTTTCTGACACTGAAATTATGGTTGGATTGGAATCATCAAAGCTCACGTTGGTGTGTGGGGATGAGATTACAAACACACAGCTGGATTTGCCTCTAGTTTGGCTCTCAGAGCAGGATGCCATTACAAATAGTGGGGGACTCGATGAAATGTGTGTCAGGGCTGCTTTCTCCAGCACCCCTCAGTGCAGCATTACTGCTTGTGCCAGTCAGAAAAACCCTTTTACCATGCAGAAAATGGAGTTTGCTGTAGGTCACTGACCTGGAAGACAGCGCTGTGCCTGGCCTGTGCCGTGGAGCCCCCAAAAAGGTCGGTGCAGGGACATTTTCCCTTTTTCCTGAGGGGAAAGCAGCTCCCCTCAGAGAGCGGCCTGTGAGGCCTGCGGGGTGTGTTGTGCTTGGCCTCCCTCCCACACCCCCTCACAACACGGATTTGGGCCTCTTTCCACGGCCATGTGGAGAGGGATGTGTGTCAGATGTGTTAAACCCATCCTCCTGGAAGTGTTCTCATGGAATCTCCCTCACACCGAGCCCGGCCATGCCAGGCCTGCCGTGTTTTCCAACCCTTCGGGCCCTGCTGGGCCAACAGCAACTTTGTGTCTCGTTCCTTTTAGAGGCTCCTTTTTTTGCAGCCAGTGTTGAAAGCCCTCTGCAGGTTCTTGCCTGGTTCACTGGGCTTTCTCAAACTCAGGTAATTACAACCACTTTTGTAAGGATTAACCATCTCCAGTGCCATTGGACCTGGAACAGAGGACAAAATACAGCTCTTTTCTCCAGGGAGGGATTCCTGTTCTCTAGGTGACACCCAAAGAAGCCGAGGGACAAACAAAATGCCAGAAAATTGCTCTTTTCATGACCAGAAATACAGGAGCAGCTGGTGTTTTCCATACCAGGTGAGCTCCTCAAGGCCCAGCACAGCTGCTGGGGCAGTAACAGGGGTTTTTTATTGCTGTAAAAAGGTTTCTTGACAAAGTCTTGTAGGAAAACCCCAGACTGGGGCTGTGGCAAGCCCCATCAGTGGGGTTATGGTCCTAAAAAAGGTGGGGATCTTTGGAAGGACAGCAGGACGTGGCCAGAGGTTTGTTCCTGCCTGCAGCACAGACACCGATTCCTCTCCCACCAGGCAATACAGAGGCTTAGGAACACACCTGTGATTTAAGAGCACTTTATTGTTCTTTAAGGCTACTTTTAAGTACAAAAAAAAAAAAAAAAGATGGCCTGCCAAACCTTTTTTTTTTTTTTTCTTTTTTTTTTCCAGGTGAAACAAGGCCACAAAAGAATGGTATATTACAGATTTACAAACACAGAGAGAATCTTTCAAACTGAACTGTAGATAATCTGGCTCTGTGAAGAAACTT
The DNA here is from genome assembly GCA_013399225.1 of Rhipidura dahli. NCBI lineage: Eukaryota > Metazoa > Chordata > Aves > Passeriformes > Rhipiduridae > Rhipidura > Rhipidura dahli. Next base: position 514,152 of record VXAC01007112.1, on the reverse strand, counting down.
CACCACGTCTCGTGATGGTGAGTTCAGTTTAGTGTCCTTCCACCTCCCCCCAACCCTTTGGCTTTTGTGACTTTGTTGTGTCCAATATCTGTTTTTACTGGACGTAGCACATTAAATCTTTATTGCCCTCAAATCCATTTACCTATCTCAGATAAGTAAATGTAACCTTGTAAAAACAGCTATTATTGAAAATATTAGCTTTAAAAACATTATCTTATTTGTGTTTACAAAGAAACAGAGGAGTCACATTTTCCACAGAGTCCATCTACAGTATTAGTATTGACTGTTATACTGCTCAGTAGCCTGTAGCAATAACAAACAAGTGGCTATTAATGCTAATGCAGTGTCCTCATAGAATAACTGTGTTCCTGCACTTTTACTGTATTACAGACAAATCTACAACAACAAAAAAAAAAAAAAAAAA
>VXAC01007112.1:473858-513670 GCA_013399225.1 Rhipidura dahli | reverse complement strand
AAAAAAAAAAAAAAAAAAAAAGAATGATTACAATAAAGGAAAGGGAAAAATTAAATAGCTACATATCATTAACAAATTAATTGTTCCTCAAAAAATACCTACAAATTTCTCTGTACATTCTTTACGCACAGCGTAACGATGGTCTTAAAGTTACCTATATAAAAAAGTGTTCTTTTAACAATCTTCCTACAGAGAGTAGGGTACTGAATGCCAAAGCAAGGAAGCGTTGACTACCCAGTAAGATGGTAGTGAAATGTGTAAAACTGGGGGGCTTAGGTGTTGGGTTGTTTTTTTTTTTTTTTTGAGTTTTTATTTTTCATTTTTTTAAAGAAAAATGAGCAGCCACCTTCTCACCAAGAGTTAAGAGCCAATCTCCTGATCTCTTTCTACCCTGCACCTTTTCCAAATTAAATAGCTTAACTTTAAAAAAAAAAAAAAAACCAACCAAAACAACAAAAAGCATAAAATAAAAGCCACAATGGACCCAATACTGTAACATAGTCCATAATACATCACGTGGAGTTCATCTTCCAACCAGTTCTCACTTCCTACACCGAGCCCATCCTTTCAGGGGACCCAGTGTAAAAACCAAGCCCTAGCTGCAACTGTCCTGGGAAGATGGAATGTATGGGGGAGAGTAGTTACACTTAACAAGGAGAAGAGAAGCTCGTAGCACTAGCACAGCTGTGGTTTTATGCCTGCCTCTACTGCCTAATTTCTAGTTAGTAGCTATTAATATAGCAAATGATAATAAATGCAGTAATACCTGTATAAAGTCCCTACTGGAGGAATGTAATGCTGCGACTTGGCATAGGCTGATGGATAGGCTTAAAAAAAACCAAAAAAACCCCAAAAAAACACAAAACAAACTGAAAGATCATCTTTCACAAACTGTAACAATCTGTTGTCCAGCCAAGATCAGTAAGGGTAGCAGTTCCTGCAGCTAGTTCGGGGTGGATTACACAGACTGGGGTTTGGGAAGCAGATCCCTGTGAAGCAGCAGTGCTGCACGAGGCCTGTCCTGAGCTGCCCTCGGTGCTGCTGCCACTAAAGTGAATAGCAAATACAAATATCATAGAGTACAACTGTACCAGCAGTAAGTATATCTAGGGTTGTTACTGACAAAAATAAACTAATTCTGAAGAGAAGCTAATAAGTATTATGATTCTTACTGTCTATACATTAATAGATACCAGCTATTTTTCATAAAACATGCATCGTTAAGCACTATGGAACCCTCCAACCTCAGCTCTAGTCTAACAAACTGCAGTGTTTAGGAAAAAATGCCCGTGTTCTGTAAATTATGCAGTCCAGTTGCAAGCACTAAGCACCTGAAATCTAAAGAGAGAAAGACCTATAACCTGTATGAGACTTCCCCTTCCAAAGCTGTTTTGCTCTAAGAAAAATCAAACTGATAGAAAATGTCATCCTTAAACCCTTTTTTCAGCAGTTTGCCCTCAAAATATTAGCCTCTTCCAGAAAGTTGCTGTGCAACTTCAGTCCTCCTCCAATAGTGCAAATCATACATGACAGTTCTTTTCAAGTATATACATACAAAATTACTTCACAGAGGGAAAAAAAAAAAAAGGCAATGTAAGCAAACCAGACAAATTCTAGTCTTGAAAAGCTAAGAAAAGCAAAAAAAAAGCACTTGGGTCAACCAGCTAAGTGTAATGGCTTTTGTGGATTAGCGTGCATTATTTTTTTAAGGGGCAGCAGATTTGCATCAGAGGTTTCTTTGGTAATTGAGGCAGGAAAAAAAAAAGGATGCTACATCGTATGAATCTTTATGAAATAGTTCCTGCTATCATCTTTAAGGGCACCCTTTTACAAAAAAAAAGAAAAAAACAAACAACAAAGTGAGTACACAAAAAACGTGTGTCCAAAACTAACCTTCCCCTCCCCCACCACTACTTGAAGCACTGTTCCAAGCTCAGTCAAACCATGCAAATCCACCAGGACGACGGGAAGGGTCCTGTCCTCAGGAGACCACGGAGGGCGAGTGATTGTGATTGACCATGTGGGAGGAAGGGGACGCCTGGCCCCGCCGCGACGCCGACTCGGGGCTGCCCGACACCCCGTCCTTGGCAGCCTTGATCTGCAGCCACGTGTCCCCCAGTGCTTTGGCAAAGTGGTCGTCCACTGACCCCGTGATGGACACCGAGTTTGCCACCGGCTCAGGCTCCTTGTAGTTCTTGCCGAGGCTCCTGCGGAAGTGCTCCTCCACCACCGGGTCGCAGGCGGTGGTGGCTGTGGGGACAGGAGGCACAGGGGGAGTTAAAATCCTGCAGCTGAGGGCTGCACTCACAACCTGCACTTTATCCTGTTCTCTGTCACGGAATCTTGGAATAGCTGCGGTTGGAAGGACCTTAAAGTTCATCCCATTCATTCCAACCCCTGGGACACATTCCACTATCCCAGGCTGCTCCAAGCCCCGTCCAGCCTGGCCTTGGGCACTGCCAGGGATCCAGGGGCAGCCACAGCTGCTCTGGGCGCCCTGTGCCAGGGCCTGCCCACCCTCCCAGGGAGGAATCTCTTCCCAGTATCCCACCTAACCCTGCCCTCTGGGTTAGGAAGCCATTCCCCTTGTCCCATCACTTCAGGCCCTTCTCCAGCTCTCCTGGAGCCCTTTTAGGAATTGGAAGGGGCTCTAAGTTCTCCCCAAGGCCTTCTCCTCTCCAGGGTGAACACCATCCCCTTCTCTCCCAGCCTGTCTCCAGAGCAGAGGGGCTCCAGCCCTCAAAGCACCTCCCCCTGTAGCTTATTGCCCTGTCACTGCAAGCCCCAGTCACAAAGATGGCCTTCCTTACACCCTTACTGACCTGAGGGTGAAAGTGGTGGGGAACAAGGTGGAAAGGAAGGAGTTAAAATGAAAGGAAAAAACGGGAGTTAAGTATTTTTGCATTTCTGTGACCTGTAACAGGTGAGCATTTATATAGAATTGTATTTCTTCCTTAGGCAACCAACAGCTCCAGCTCCCAATTCTATGGAAACCTTCTCCCAAAACAATCACACAGAACTTATATTTAGGCTTAAAGGAAATTAATGATGTAAACAGTTGTTTAAAATCAGCTCTCAAGCCTGCTGATAGCAGTCAGGTGTGAGGAGACCTCATCCTAAACTGTAGCATGCCAAAAGTTGAGCGCAGGGTTTCATCTTACTCCACACACTTGTGCTGGGAGCAGTCAGAACTGAATGAATCATGGCCACTGCAGAAAGTGCTGTAAGACTATTACAAGAGCCTTAAAAGACAGGTTTTGAACTAGAACTAAAGTAATTCCTCAGACTGAACATAAGAGCACTGCAGTTTTACAATTTAGAACCAGTATTGGTGTGTCTCAATGAGAATTATCTTGCCAAAAATACTTGGGACTGCTGGGATCCATGGCACTGCCCCATGCTCCAGCAAGGCTTGACTGATCCTAAAATAAACATGAGTGTCATGCACAGATACCTCTTCACCTGCCAGGAGACAAATCTTTTCTGGAAACATCTCCCCCTGTTCCCACACCCACTGGAGCAGCTCTCTGGGACCAGTAGCACCAGTTTGTGAGAAACCTTGTAACATCTGAGATCCCCAGTGACTGATTTCTCCAGAGTCTAAAGGTCTCCTTCAGCTCCCAGTTCTAGTTATCAACAGCACGCTGATCTTTATAAAACTCAAAAAAAAAAAAAAAATACAACTACTACTAAAAATCCTTATAATTACCCTACTAGGGACTTTAGGTTGCTGCCTGCATCATCCTGCTATTGTTCCATGGACACATCCTGGATGCTGGAGCCACACTGCCCTGAGCTTTTGGCAATGCTTCAAGTTAAAGCTCTGCCTCAGCAGGTAAAGGACTTGCAAGGGACTTCCCCTGTGCCTTCTGTGCAGGGAGAGTGAACAGAAACAGCCCAGGTTTCCCAGCAAGGACTGCCTGAGCAGCTTTCATGAACAGTACTAATTGCACAGAAGGCAGAAAGCTAAAGCTCCCTGCTTGGGTTGCTGTAGCAACTGCCCTCCAAAGCTTTTTGTGTTCTCAGTGCAGAGCAGGGTGGAGGGTACGGGCTCTGCAAGGGGATTTGTGGCTGCAGGAAAGATTTTTGCGACTGCAGCTGAATCACAAGAGTCGCCTGGCTATTGAGAGGGCAGGGAAACTACAGCTCCTAAAATAAGAGCGTGGGGGGATCTGCTGGCCCTGGCTGCTGTTTGTCAGCTGGACTGAAATAAACATAATGACTTATTTGTCTGTGTGGGGTGCTTGGGGTTTGGGGTTTTTTTTAAGAAAGAAGCTTTTCAAAACAAGAAGCAAGAACACCTCTCTCCCCCTAATTCTGCATTGGTACTTTCTGCTGGGGGGCACATTGTTTGATCTCCTTTTCTCCCTGGTAATACGGGCACAGCAGAGCCCACTGTGCTCTGCTGGAAGCCCAGTGGGGCTGGTTTGGAGGGTGGCACTTACAGCTGGAGGGTCTCCTGTAGGCAGCCCCGGAGCAGGCGCTGTGGGCGATGGGGCAGTGGGACAGGTTGCAGTTCCGGTTGCTGGCAGAAGCACAGGTGATAACGGAGGGACGGTTCTGCAGAGGGGGACACAAGTGGCACACTCAGGCCAGCAGCAGCAGCAATTCAACCCACTTCATATTAACCCCCCCAAAATATTCAGGTGTTTCTTTGATTAAAGATAAAAATCCACATCGCATTTCCACAGAGGTTCTTGTTGTTTCAGTGGACAGAAAAAGGGCAGTGTGAAAGCAAATCTTAATTTACAGCGACTGTAACTTCACAGCCACAGCAATTAAACCCATAAACTATCCAATTCATATTAAACCCCTAAATACTCAGCTTTTTCTTTGATTAAAAATAAAAATCCACATTGCATTTCCATAGAGGTTCTTGTTACTTAAGTGAACAGAAAAAGGGCAGTGTGAAAGCAACTCTTACAAGTGCTTTTACAGTGACTGTTGCAACTTCACAGCCACAGCAATTAAACCCATAAACTATCCAATTCATATTAAACCCCCCAAATATCCAATATTCTTTGATCAAACTAAAAATCCACGTGGCATTTCTGCAGCAGTTCTTGCTATTTCAGTGAACACAAAAAGGACAGTGTGAAAGCAAAGCTTAAAAGTGGCTTTCCAGTGATTGTGTCAACTTCACAGAGCTCCATATGCAGCACTTGATACCAACACATTCAATGTTTGTTTCACTCTATGGCAGCACATCTTTGTCAGGACTCAGAAGGGTTTTGCAGATTTTACAGGTATTTGTAGTCTTGGTGTTATAATTTTTATTCAGAAGGTGAATTTTCCTAGCCCTAACCCTGTATTCCATAGTGCACCCTAATCCCATGGGATGTAGAATATGAAGAACTCTGAGCCAGCCTCAACCACAAATCCTTTTGTGTTGTAATTCACCTGCCTTTCCAGCACCACTTAATTAACATCAGTGTCATTCTCAGCACATGCAAATGCCCCAAAATGTCTATTCACAGCTAAGTTACAACATCAGAACTGCACCATCAATACTCTGTACAAAGTGGAAACATAAAATGCTCTCTGCACACTTGTTTACTGTGAAAATATTACACTGAAACAAAGCCTTGGGTAAAGAAATGCCCCAGTTTCTCCAGGTGGCTGAAGGGAAATAACACAGGTATTGGAATAAATTTCATCTATTTGATGATGCAAAGAATCTATTATACTCAATGCAAATTAATCAGTAAGCCTTCAAAAGATTAGCACGGTATAATTTAATTTCTTGGCTGTTTTACAAAATTTTACCTACAGAAACAATCACCTACCCCCATACAAGGTCAGTGAGGAAGGAGGGAATTTTCCTTCTTTGGTGGTACTTTAGGCAGAGTAAGAGCAAGACCAGTAAAGTAAAAGAGCTGAGCTTTCCAGGGAGGGTGAACACTATTTTTGCCAGGACACAACAGCAGTGAGAAGAGAGGGATCCAGGGAAGGAAGGGCTTGGGCCAGGTTAATTTCCCAGTGCTGCAGCTCATCACAGCTCAACTCTCTTGCTTTGTCTCTCCACTTGTAGCAGGGATAAAAGTGAGTCTGACACGTAAGAAAACTGTTCTTGCCTAACCTGCACAGAGATGGCTCAGCTTCAGCACCTCTGCAGCAAAATAAAAGTGTGCAGGATGGCAAACCAAAGAACAACCAACCAACAAAAAAACCTTTACAAGCACTCCAGCATATGGAAATAAGGCAAAAATTAATCAAAAGCAATGACTTGGCTTTAGGAAAAGTGAGTGATGCAACATTGCTCTGAAAAACACAGCAAATGCTTTTGGCTGGCTAAAAACTAAGACCATTCAGTGTCAAATATTCCCTTATGTGTTGTACCCCTTCTTGAGGGTGGAGAGAGCTGGGAAGGAGGGAGAGGACACACAGAGTTCACCAGGAGTGGGACACAGGTGCTGGAACCTCCCTGAACCACACTCGGAAGTGCCAGTTAGAACACAGGCATTCCCAAATAGAACACAGGCATTCCCAAATAAAACACAGGCATTCCCAAGCTTGGGAATGTCACAATGAAAGTCACAACGAGCTGTGACATTTGGTGTGCATTTTTAAAGCCTCTCCCCCCAGGCCGTGGTCGCAGCTCCCCCCGTGCCCCGACAATGCCGTACCTGCTGCCGTTCCACGCTGCTCAGGCTGGGGGAGATGCCGACTGTCCTGGCTGCATCCATGCTGGTTTTGGTCAGTGCTAGGGGCTGCTCCATGCTCAGGCTCGGGATGGAGGCGTACATGTGGCTGGCATGGAGGCTCATGGTGGGGGCAGCCGCCCGCTCGATGGGGCTGCGGCTCCGCTCCCGGTGCTCCTTGCGGTAATCCCCGTTGGCAGTCTTGGTTCTGGGCAGGGGATAAAACAAGGAAGAGGCCTTAGTGTGGTTCCAGGCTGTCCTGAGATGTGCAACATTCCGTCAGCCCTGTCAGGAACACAGGGCAGTGTGCTTTGCTAGGTGGAATCCCCCAGTGGGATATCCCAAAGGGAAGCCAACCTCCCACATCCACCAGCTCTGCCAACCAGCATCTCTCTTCAGCCCAGAATTGCTTCTGATACTCATCCAGATGCACCAAAAAAAAACTTTAAGAGCAGACCCCTCTTCTTTCACCATACTACTAATCCCACTCCATGTAACACTGCAATATTCTCTAAGGAAAAGTTTATTTTACTGAAAAGACATGGCTTGTATCAGCATAAATGCAGGGAGTCAAGGCAGGAAGCAAAATTTTCAGAGTAGAAAATGAAGGAAAAGCTTTAAAAATGCTCTGGTGAAAGGCAGAGACAGAAAAGGAATGGATATTAAATGCTGAAGTAAGTTACAAGTTCAAACAGTCTATTTCAATGTCTGAGAAAATCTCTCCAAAAGCAAGGCTGAGGGAAAGAAGTCCTGCCAATGGAGGGAAACAAGGAGCCCCTAAAACACCCACACGGGGTGTGGGGATGTCCCTTGGTGATCCTGCCCAGCCCTAAATCCTTTACCTTCCACAACATCCCATGGCCATGGATTCCAGGCTTTAAGCTACGTACTTTTTCAAGTGCCTTTTCTTCACAGGGTCTTTTTGTTTCTTTTTAATCTAAAATCCAACGGCTTGGACTGCTCTTGGCCTGACTCTTGAATTAGGAGAGAAACAAAACCATTGCTCCCCTCTCATCATCTTGCAGCCACTCCCAAGTTCATGTCTTCAACAAGCTTCTATTCCAGTAATGCTTTTTTCAAATAAAACCTGTTCCTGTACCTTTGTCACCTTTGTGGCCCCTGTCAGGTAAGAGCTCGAAGTGATCTCCTTCCTGGACATGAGGGTCCAGATCTCTGCAGCATTCAGGAACAGCACCTTGGCTGAACTACTCACAGTTCTTCTGTGCTGTTCCTCAGCTTGCTCAAGAGTCTCTTGGCTACACAGAAATTATTGCTCCTGAATCAAATCTCAGCTTGTTTTTTGTGGCAGATGCTGGGTTAACATGATGCCAGGCAACCAGTGACTTGGGAACCTTGGGGCACAGGAACTCTGTGCCAAATCCCCCTGCCAGGCTGGGGAGGGCAGAGCCAACAGCATAACAATACAGCTGTAACCCTCTGCATCCCCTGCTCTGCCCCCCATCTAAGGCTAATTCTCACTAATTACAAATTAGCAGCTGCAGATCAGCAGAATCCACCGGAAAATCCAACCTTGAAGGTTTCACAGCTGCTCCTGAGTGCTGTGTGTTCCCCGAGCCCATTTTCCAGGCTGGATTTGAACAGCAGCTCACAAATTCCCCAGCAATCACTGTCCCAGCACTGTCCCAGCTCAGCTCCAGGAGAATTCAATTGCAGGGGCAGCCTCAGCAGCAGAGTTTGGAATTGCAGCGCTCTGAGCTGATGACTGAGGCAAACGGAGTTAATGGCAGCACAAGGGGCTCTATATTTAATGTACAGTAGCTCCTCTTGGATTACAGCATGGAAACAGCTCCTGGACACGGCAGTGATCCCACCCCAGCCCTGAGCAAGCAGGCAGGGAGCCTGGATGGAGCCTGGACAAAGCCTGGGATATCCTGAGAAACAGCACCACCAAAAACCACAGCTAAAATCACCATTCAGCAAATGTTCCTTCTTGGTGCTGCAGTGCAGAACCTCTGGTGGCTGCAAGCCAAATTCTCACTTTTCAATTAAATATTAGCTGGGCTACTACAATTAAAATTACAATTTGGGAGCTGCAAAACCACCTCACCTCCAGGAGATTCCTACTTTTTGCTGTCTCAAAGAAAAACTAATCTCTGCTCAAAATTATTCTGTTTTGTTTTAATAAGCACAAGCTGATTTTCAAAGGAAAAGTTTTGTTTACTCCCCAAAAAATGCTTATGAAATGAAACAAAACCATCACCTACAACAGTGGTTTGGGATTTTTTTTGTCTCAGAACTCCTTTTTCAATAACTTAGTGTTGCATTTACTGGGGGGTGGGGCTGTAAAGTGACCACTAACAAACAAACTTACTGAAATTCCCAAGCAAAATAAATTTTCCATTTTACACAACAGTGCTTATTTCACTCATCCTCACTTTAAATGAAGAGTCACAGCCCTAAATGTTGTTGAACTGGTAGTTTTTTCTGCCAAAAGAAACACCAAACCAACAACAGTAACAACAACAAAAACAATCGAAAACCCAATCCTAACAAATGGGAAAAACCCAACAAAGATCTTCCCTAAAAACTTTTGGAAGAAGGGACCAAAAAACTGGGCAATGGGATCAACTTGTCTCCAGGAGCAAGCAGAGCAGGCAGACCTTCCCTCCAGACACCTAAAATCATTGAGTTATCTCAGCAATCTCAGCAGGCCACACCCCAGGCCTGTCTGTAGGCAAATAATCCCCTCTTCCTAAATTAGAACAACTCTTCCAGGCAGGGAACTGCTTATAATCCACTCCCTAAAAATCCTCCCCCTCGATTCATCCACCTTCAGCTCTTACAGTCTCTGGAAAAAATGAAAAACACCTGAAGCTTCTACTTCCACATCAGATATTATTTCTTCTGAGCCCAGATGGAAATGTTCCAGCACCGTGTAGGACAGTGCCATGAAAGCTCTGCCCTCGTGAAAATACAGCAGCACTTGTGAGTCCCTCCTATTCACACAGAAATACCAAATCCTACAGATTCCTGACTCTCCTTGTCAGTTTTAAGATTACTTATAAGGCATTCATCAATTTCACATTATTTAGTTTAGAACGTCACTTAAAAAATAATTTTCTACGGAACATTTGTTGTTATTATAATGAGTAGTCATTCTTGTTTTGCTATTAGACACTGTGTGAAGGGGCAATCAAAACTGCATGTGTGTGAAAATAATTGTATTTCACTGAAGTCCACGAGCTCAAACATTCCACACACTCTGGACAAGTTCAGAGCTGCATCTCTCAAGTCAAACATAAGGGCCCAACATCACAAAGAAGGATTTCTGACCAAGCTTGAAAAATAACTTAAAAATATATACTACAAAGAAACCCAGCTGGCCAAACAGCTTTGCCATCCCTGGACTCCACTTTGTCTTAAAAATCAGCATATTTTACCCGCCCTGAGTCCATGAGCGGTGGGGGAGATGCAATTCCAGTGCTTAAAACCCAGCCCAGAGCAGACTGAGGCCCTGGGAGCCATGCCCACCACCCTCCTTCCCTGCTAACTCCGCCATCCCAGCTACTTCCAGGTGTATTTTAGCAAAATCAGACATGATCCCAACCACCAGTGACTTTCTCCAACCCTTAAAAAAAAGCAGCCCCGGTTTTCCTGCAGCTCCCCAGTGAATCAGAGCCTGCATCCCCCACTTACCAAGCAGCATCATGTGCTGGGGGTGGCTGGCACCAAAGCCCCGCACATCCCAGCGCCCCAGCCCTGCTCAGGGCAGCTCCAAGGCATCCAAAGCCTTCTGCTGGCAGCGTTTTGTGCCGCAGAACCTTCACCCGAGGCTGTTGTGCTCGCTGGCACCGCGAGGGGGGAATTCACAGCAACAGGCGGCCTCTGCCAGCTGCTGCAGGAAAAGGGAAAAAGGGGCCCAGGGAAGGGGACAGCTCTGCCTTCGTTCACTTGCAGCCTGCAGAGCCTCCGGGAGCCCGTGCCAAGAGCATTACTGCACCTCCGAGGGAAGAAATCACAGGCGGTTCCCACTCCCTTCCGCAGAACCCGAGCTCTGCCTTGCAATGGTTGTCCACACAAAGAACAAGCAACCCCTTTTCTTCAGACAAACACAATGCAGAGCATTGCTTAAGAGCAAACTTTCAATTCTGCAACCGAATTCCAGGATGATTTGAGTATTTTCAGCATCTTTGTCGTATTTGTTTTCCAACATCTTTTACTGACTTTATTCACTAAGTCTGAAAGAGGGCAGCTGCTTTTGTTAAAGACTACTTCAGGATTTATAACCCACTGGGTACAGAATATCTGCTCCACATGATGAGCTTCATTTCCTGCAAAAGGATTTACCTGCACTCATTAATTCTGTTACTGTGAGGTGGGAAAACTAGAATTTAAGGTGGTATTTCAAAATACTATTGTAAATTTCCAGAGGTGAAAATCCTAAGAGATCCTTACTCAGAATTTTTTAAGCAATACAAATTCACTAAAACAAACAAACAAACAAACAAAAACCCCAACAAAACCTGAAAGTGGCAGCAATTTGCTCTGTCAGCCAATTATCTAAGTATTCAAAAATACTCCAAGCAGCCCAAAGCCCTCTTGAATGACTGTGATCTGCACACACAACCCCTTCCTATCCCACTTTCTCAGCTTTGTGCTGCCCAGTTCCTTTGAGCAGCCTTTTCCTTTCCTGGCTCAGTCCTGCATCCCAAAAAGCCAGCTTGCAGAGATCCTTGTTTTTGCAGGAATCACTCCTGCCACAGAACCTGGGCACCAGATATGCTTTCCTGAGAAAGATAATGAATACCCTCCCTCAAAGGAAAGACCTTTAAGTCTAAACCATTGAAAAAACACTAAAAAGAACTAGGGTAATCTCACATATAAACAAACACAAGTTAGACTTTCCATATTTATCCTCACCAAAAGAGGATTTTCAGAGCTAAACCCTGGACCAGATAGTTACTTGCAAATGGAATGGAGCAGGAGAACAGATTTCACAGTAAAAGAAAGAAATCAATAAGCTGTGAATGAATAAAGGAGTGTCCCATTACAGCCTGCACCAAGCACAAATATTCAGATACAGATGGATTTCCCTTCCTGAACCTTTAACGTTCACAAGTCTGAAAGAATGCAAGAGAACCACATGATGTAAGACCTCAGTCCAGAGCCAAACCAACAGAACTGCAATCTCAATCTAATGTACAGTAAAATCAATTAACACAATCTCAGATCCTACTCATTTTTCTCACAGGAATTCTTTTTTAATATTTGGCCATCTTTGCTCCAAGACTCACAGGATTGTTTTAAAAGATAGCACTGCTTGCTTTTTAACAGCAAAACTCAGGGATTCATGCAATTAAACATTCTGTCACTGCTGGCACACATGTGCAAAAGTTCTTTTAATTCATGAATTAAAAGTTCTGTCACTGTTGGCACACGTGCAAACACAACACAGAAACAATGACAAAGTTACCTCGCTGCCATAGGTGCAGACTGCAGGATACCTGCAATGCAACTTTTTTAAAAAAGGGGGAATAAATGACTGACTCATCTCATCTGCACTGCTGCTGCTTTGCTCAGCTCCAAACATACTCCAACTCCAAACCTACTCCAACTCCTGTGTTCAGGTGTACTTTGCCTGGCACACCTGATGGCTCATTCTACATTTTCATCATTTTTTGAAGAGCTTTTATGTGAGGCCATTCCTGAGACAAACAACAAAATTTTAACTTATAATAAATATAGAGGAAAATTCTGAAATGGTAACTGATGGCATTAATTCTCCTGAGGTAGCTTTAATATGAATTGGCCTGTTAAGAAAATTTAAAACATCATGAATGGTTCAAAAAGGGGAGCTAGAACAAGAGAAAGCTCCAGCATTCCAGTGTTACCACAACAAGAAGTGTTTAGGTATAAATGAATATTGTAGTAATCATAAAGTTTCCTAAAGCACACAGTCATTTCTGGAGAATAAACATAACCCCTTTTCACATCTTCAAAGTTTTGTTTAACTCTTACTAGGTGGGAACCACCAGCTGAGCTCCCACCAGATCCACTTTACTTGTCAAGGATTGAGGGCAAAAAGTTTTCAGGCTCCCACCAATCCCACCAGTCCAAGAGAAGAAACTTTTTGATCCTCTAAGCTGCAGCAGGGCCTCTCTGGCTTCCTTGTCCCAACTCCTGCCTAGGAACAGAGCAGTTTTTGGGAAGGAGACAGGACAAGGAACCAACCCTTCAAGATTTATCTGATTCAGCCACCTCTCCATAACTCTCTCTTCAAAGAACAACAGTGGCTCCAGCTGCCTCTGGAAAATCCTGCACAACACACCAGAAAAATACTTAATGGAAGAGCTATTTCTGCCAGCTGTGAAGAGCAAATGACAGAAGATGTGAGTGTTTAGGGAGCTGAGAAAGGCCCTGCAGAGGATGTGGTCTGTCTCTGGGACATGCAGCTGCTGCACTTTGGAGAGAATTTTTCTGGATGCCAGTTTCAGCAAAACTGCAAAATGAGACATATCAAAGTGTGCCAGGAACTCCATCCTACAGCTTCCAGTGCAGCCCAGAACTAAGGTTTCCTTTCCAGCTCAAAAATAAACTCTGCAGAAGCCACCACAGTGCCTGGGTGTTTGGAGGTACCTGGGGCAGTCAAACAAAGAAGAGAAGCAGAGGGAGCCTGTCCATGCTCACACCTGGGGAGCAAGGCAGGACACTGCAGCACTGGGGTGAACAGGATGAGATCTACAACACCAAATCACTGCTGGAAGGGAAACTAAAACTATCCCTGCACAAGTCTGAGCTGCTCCAAGTGCTTAAGGCACTTTGGATACTTGGAAGGGAGAACTTCCAGGAGAGCAAATGATAAAAACATGAGGTAAAAGAGACACCCCAAATTTCTAACAAGCAGGAAGGAAAACCTGAGTGTAGGGAAAGAGCAAGGAGGCTTCTGTGGAAACAGCTCCAAGGTCAGAGGGGACAGAGGGACAGATTCTGGGAGGGGTTCATTTGTACCCACTGCAGTGCCCACCCAAACACCTCTGGCACACATTTCCCCTTGCATTCTACCCACCCATCACAGGGCTCACTTTTATAATTCCTTTTGAAGTCAAACTTGGCAACGAGCCTTTTATACCCAGTCACTGGAAAATACCATAAAACTATTTATGATCACCCCAAGAGCAGCACGGGCCAGTGTCAGGGGAAAGGCTGCACATCAAATGTGGTCATGTCCCAGGGCACCAGGAGCAGCCACGTGCACTCAGCTCTGCCAGGGCTCTGGGAAAACTCACTGGTGTCAAACTCAGTGGTGAAACCTGGCAGGACTGTTAAAGGAAATAAAAAAAAAAATGCCAGTTATGTTCTCTTAGAGGATTCACTGGGTTGTTCCTTACAATATTTATTACTTTTTTTTTTTTTTTAATTTGGGAAAAAAAAATATTTGTGATCATCACTCAATGCCTGTCATGGAACTGTTTTTGTAAAAGTGGGTACCAGCTTAAATCAATCCATGAGCCCCAAATTCTCACACATCTGTGGGATTTTTCTTAGTTCCATGACCTAAAAGACTACATCAGGTTGAATTTTACAGCAGAGGAGCAGATTAATAACTTTCTTCAAATAGATGATAGGGGAAGTAAAAGACATCAACAACACAAGCATGGCCAGTTTATTTGGTAAGAGCTTTAACAACACAAGCCAGTCTCTGAAAATAAGGTCACAGTGCTGGAATTAACTGTGCCAAATTGTCAGGAGAAAATGGGACTACACAGCCTTCCCTGTCAGCCTCAGTGGGTCTAATGAGAAAGAGAGAATCCTTCAAATTTACAAATTATGGTCTCTATCCATCAGATACACACTGTAGCACTGGCTGATGTGAAGCAGGAAAAGCTGAAAAACTACAATAATTCACTTCCAGATATTTCAAAAATTCTCACAAAAACCCCCAGGCTCTTTAGGACTTTAGACCAAGAGCAGTGTTTAAACAACTGGTTTTAAGAAATTAGACTTTTTTCATGGGAGGTTTTAAAGAAGGGATAAACATTTCGTTAAAAGTTTATTAAAACTGTTTGTAATTGCTAATGAAATCCAAATTACTGAAAACTCTAGAAGCACTATAAATACAGTAACAGCTTCACTCTATATTATACAGCTATTCAGACCAATACAGTAAAATATTTCCTTGAAAAGCTGGTAACCAAATGAACCCCAGCAGCAACAGCTGAGTGTTTAGAGGGCATTTCTGCAGCTCAGGCACCCCAGTTACCCCCCATACTCTGCAGTAAACAGTCTCCTCTCACAGCAGCTTCTGGTTTAAGGGAGACTTCATTAGAAAAGCAAATCACAAGCAAAAATGTTTGGGGATTTCACTCCCTTTTTTAATGGTTTCTGAATTGTGACAGTTACTGATTTAAAAAGTGACAAAGGTTTATGAAGCATCATTTGGGCAGCAGAACATCAGCCATGGCAGTCATGTCCACACAGCTCACTGGGACCCACCCACGTGGGATCCACCCACGCCTAACACCAGCTCAGGGGTGGGTCCAATCCCTGTGTGGGGCCATTCACTGAAGAGATGGGACTTCATGATCCTCGTGGGTCCTTTCCAACTCGGAATATTCTGTGCTTCTGAGACCCACCCACACTGGCACTCATCCACATGGGTTCCCATCCACAGTGGGACCAATCCACTTGGGAATTCATCCACACCAGGAGCCACCCATCCACTCACGGTCCACTCATCACACTGGGATCCATCCACACGGGATCCATCCCTGCAGCATTCCCATCGCTGGGATCAAACCCTCCAGACACCAACGGCAGCAAAGCCCTTTTATTCCCCTCCTCTTTCTTTGGGGATAAACCTTAAACCAGCCCAGCCCCAGCCTTGCACAGCCCAGCCTCGGGGCATCCCACAACCCCCAGCCCAGCTCAAGGATTCCCTGGGATCCCTGAGCTCCCTCCCCCAGATCACTCTTTGGGAATCCCATCAGCCTGCCAGCACCTGGCAGTGCTGCAGCAAGGAGTTCAAGCTGCCATCCCATAGCACCAGCACCGCCAGCCTGGGGAACAAAACTACTGATCCAACTAGAAATTAATGGAAGGTTTTATTCCAAACCTTACCCTCACACAGTCATTGTCTATAGCAACCGTGTCCATAACATTCCCATTCTCAAGAGCACAACTTTCTAGTAAAAGGCACATCTGTCCAACTGCAGGAAACATCTGGGAAAATGGTTAAATAGAAAGAAGTGAGATTAAACCTTTGTTTCCATGGGGTGGGATATACATCCAGAGTATGCTTGCAAAGGTTACTGGTTCTTTTCTTGCATCTTGCTGAGATCTCAGGCTTTTGGATTGGTGCTGAATTTCACCCCATACAGATATAGGATGATTCATACAATGTACAATTTTACTTTTACCCAGGGGTGAAAATCCAACACCAGAGCTCAAGGGATTCCCCATTCATTTAAGAGTTGGACTCGATGATCCTTGTGGTCCTCTCCAACTCAGAACATTCTGTGATTCTGTGGTTCCCATCCCATCCCTGAGTGCACAGGACCCCAGGTGCCTTCCCCAAGTGGGAGACCAAACCCCTCTGCAACGCTAACACAGCTTTTCCCCTCAAGAGGCAGCTTGGAGCCTTGCCCCATCATGGAAGGGTCACGTTCCTCCACAAAAGATGGAAAATGAAAGTTGAAAACACGATATCAAAGCAGAAATCTGGAGCTGGCTAACAATCCCCTTCTGTCTGCAAGTGGAGCAGACACCTGAGCTAACATTGCCTGGTTTTTCAAGTACCTCAAGGTATACCCAAATTTTGACAGATAGGTCTTTTTGTGAAGTACTGATAAGCTATCAATCAAATTGCTTTTAGCCCTGAAACTGTTCCTAACAAACCTTTCAGATGTACTTCAACTGAAAGGGACTGACTGGAGTGCTTTCTGAAATTCCCCCTTGGCTAAGAACTGCAAAACTCTGTGTTAAATATTAACTCAGATATTCAGCTCTTTCAAGTCTGTCTCTGAAGGTTCAATTTAACATCTCTTGAAAACAATTTAAGAATAATTTTATGCAGTGTGTGATCTCTGTTAATAAATATGAAAATATGTCTGATTCACTCCATCATTCAAGCAATGCATACAAGAAAAGAAAAAAAAAATTAGGAAAAGCGGTTTTGAAACCTGCTCTGTGATCTTTTATCCACTTAATCAACAAGAGTCACATTGCCTCAGTTCCACTGAGGAGTTCAGCTCCAACAGGAGTGCTTTGAGAGCCCCAGGTGAGCCCTAAAATCCTTCAAGGGCACATTTGTGCCAAGGACTGGGTGAAAATGCTTCACTCAGCGGATGAGAGACACTTTGGGTTTTCTGAACTGTGTGCTGGGTTTTTTTCCCATCTCAAATTTGTCACAATAAAATGACAGTGAAAACATATTTCTCAACACCACATGAAGTTTGGAACCCAAAGAGCAGCAGTTGCAGCACAGAGCTTCTCTGACAACTCCCACGCCACCTCTGAGAGCCAGTTCTGCATCTTTTCAAGCCCTGCTGGAGCCAGGCTCCTCCACAACTGGGACATGATTTTCTTTCAATACTTCAGATCTTACTCAGAATTTCTCCCTTTGAGCAACTCTAAGCTTGATGAAGAAGCAGCTGAGCCTGCTCAGAGCTGGAGGTTGGATGAAATGGTCTAACCTGAATTATTCTTCAAATGGTCTTTGAATACAGGTAACTTTTAGGACACATTTTTTAAAGGATGCTGCAGTTATTTCTATCACAGTGTCGTTAAAGAAAGCAAATACCACTGGATATTCATGGTAAAAAACTTGAGGTGTAGGGCAGCTTCAGGGGTGTTTTGGGTGGGATTGACATCATTCTTCAGTGTAACAAAAGTGAAAACACAGCCCAGAATTTGAAGAGCCTGATACCGCACATCATTTTGCATGATACACATTAAAGTAACTTACTCATGTGCAGACCTTTTACTACAAGCAAAAGCCAAATTATGTATCACACAAACCAAGAGACAACCATCCCCCAGACATAACAGCTGGGAACATTTTGCTGCAGGAAGATTTTTATATAGAAATTAACTTTCACTGCAATCCTAATGCCACCAAATCAAATGGGAACGAGGGGATAATTCTCCCTACACGAGCCTGCTCGTCCCAAACCCCCAACGCCAAGTTGCGGGCTGACTCCACAGAAGGGAACAGCAATAATGGTCCCGGATGAATTGCAAAGGACGCTTGTTTGGAAGGGCCGGGCAGCGCTGTGCCCGCTGGCCGGGCTGGGCACTCTCAGGGCGGCCGGGACAAGGCGGCCTTTGTGTGCCCGGGGCCGCGGAACGGGGAGAGGGAGAGAGACAGCCGGGAGGGAGGAGAGAGGCACCCGGGAGGGAGGAGAGACAGCCGGGAGGGAGGGAAGGAAGGAGGCAAAGAACCCGGGAGGAGAGAGGGAGAGAGGGAGAGAGGAAGGAGAGGGAGCAGGGATGCGGGGAGGAGAGCTGGAGAGAGGGAGGGAGGAGAGAAGGAGGGAGACAGGGAAGGAGAAGGGGAGGAAGACAGGGAAGGAGGGAGGCGGGGAAGGAGAAGGGGAGGGAGGCAGAGAAGGAGCCCGGCAGGCAGCGGCTGCCCGAGGCGCTCCCCGGAGGGGTCGGGACGGAGCCCCCCGGCCCTCCCTGCACCGCACCGAGCTCTCCCATCATCCCAGTTCCCAATCGCCCTGCTGTAAATCGCGGTGGTTTTGCTGAATTCGCGGGAAAACAAAGCCGTGTTTCAAGCCGAGCCTCAAAACAAGCTCCCTTTCTCCTCCACAAAGCACCACGAAGCCAAAAGCACCTCTTACTTCAGCAAGATTTAACTTCAGTGAATGCATTGCAAGTAAAGCACCCGAGGGACACACCGGCAAGTGGGAAATTCAAATAAGGGAATTCCATACTGCCAATATTCCGTGTTGCCAGGTTTTAATTTGGAAGTACTTGTTCTTCCCAGCTGAGGAGCTTACGGGTGTTCACAACTTCTATCACCACAAAAATACAGAAGCTATGTAAGAAAGGGAGGCAATGCCACGTGGTGGTTTTTAAAAAGTTAATCCACAAGCTCTCGAGTATATTTTATTATCCTAACTCTGAGAATTCTCTCCCTTGAAAAAACACCTTTGACAAATTGTTCTTTGCACAGAAATTCCATTACACATTCGAGGATCCTGCTAGGCTTGCCAGGGCATTTGATTCACTCTGCTCCAGAGACTGCACTCCAATAGTTGTGTTTTTCCACGAGAAAAGTAAACATACCCAAGCACAGCTCCCCAACGATACTTCAGGGAATTACACCTGAGCAGGGAATGTCTCAAAGCACTCCGTTTCCAAACAAAAGGCTGACGTAACTGGATTTCTAATAACACATCCAAAGCCTTTACACGGATTCATTCCCACTGAAGCACAGTGGGGAGCTGCTACTTCAGAGTTGAGATCAAATTGCCAGCGAAAGGTTCTGCCATTTATAACAAACCAAACACACAATTCTAGACCTGTTTAATTACTTTCCAACCAGGAGATGCTGGTGTTAAGGGGATGAAAACACAACTGCTTCCCACAGCACACTTCTCATCTCCCAACCAAAATTCTGCAGACAGGTGCACAGGGTTTAAGGAATCCATTTCCACCATTAAACCAGAACATCAAAATCCGAAAAACAGGGAAAATATGAAAAACAATCAAAAAAATAACTTAATTGGAGGCAGTGGCAGGGAAGTGAGAGTTAAATTCAGAGAATGTTTATGAACTTCCCTGATATATCTGAAATACTGATAATCAGCTATTTCAGATGTATCACAAACATTTGAGTTTTTTGTAACATTCCACTGAAAACATATTTTTGTATGGCCAGATCAAACTTACAAAATAAAGTAGTAAAAGAGATGGATGCTATTTTAGATTATAATTCATCTGCAGCAGATGGTTTAATTGAAACAGATTAAGTCACATGAACCCTGGACAGAAAACCAGTGCTTTTTATTACAAGAAATGCATGTTTCATATACAAAATCCCAGAAGGAATCTGTTGAGCAAAACCATAAAAATGTGTGACACTGGAGAATATTAGACAGCTCTAACATATAGCTAAGGGATCACTATGAAATGACTGCCTGCATCTTTTACTTCTGAACCTTGGTTGCACATGAGTCTGTTCAGACTTCATTATTTTTATGGCCTCCGCTGTATAAAGTGTTATAATGTATGTAACTGCCAGCTGTGTTTTATTTCATCACTAGAAAATGAGCCTGAAAAAAAACCTAAAAATCACACTTTTCCCCCATAAAGTTACATAACATTTCAAAAATGCCATAAATCTCCTCGGCTGTGTCATGCACGTGCGCCCCAGAAACGCAGTGCCTGCTTCTTTCCAAGCACTCCTGGCCCCGGAGAAAGGCTATAAATAGTTAATTTTTTCGGCGAGAGGAGGAGGTATGTTGTAAACGAGAAGCGAGCTTTTACTATTTTGCATTACTTCAGCGCCGGATTCCCGATTTGTAACAAATTCCAAGGTTGCAGACTGCGGGCCCAGCCTGTGAGTAAGGCGGGGGTGATTTATGGGAGGATAAAGCCCTCCGCGCACATCCCATGGCTGCAGAGCGCAGCGCGGAATGCGCGGAATGCCGGGGCTGCGGGACCTCGGGCGGCAGCGGCAGCGACAGGAGCACGGCGCTGCTGCTCCATCGCTTCCTCCAGGCAGGAATGCCAGGAATTCCGCCGGCAGTGCCAGCCAGGCTCGCGTTCCCAGCTATGAGAATGGCATCTGCTGATTGCCCAACACATGCACCTCGCTGATGGAGCCTTACCTGGCCGGCACATTCCACATCTGACTGTCAGAGCCGCGCGATTCCCGGCTGGAATGTTTAGCAACAACTGCCGCTTGCCCAGTTGTCAAGGCAGCCCAGGGAGCAGCTGGCTCAGAGCTCCTGGCCTCAGAAAAATGCAAAGCACTTGTGTTCCTCCTCCTCCTCCTGCTCCTGCTGCTGCTGCTGCCTCCCCACCCCCAGCCAGAGAGCCTCGGGATCGGGGGAAGTGAAAGCAGCGCTTTACAAAGAACGAGGCAACAACACTCCAGAAATCGCAAGGTGAATACGTATGGTTTGCTATAAATAGTTACACTGAGTTAATTCCTGTACGAAAACAAAATAAAACCAAGAGAACCCATCCAATCGCGGCGGCTCTTGCGCAGGTCTCCCACACAGGCTGGAACAAAGGGGAAAACCGAGCGCAAAGTTGGAGGCAGGACCCGATTTCAGCGCTCAGCTCCGAGCGGGGACGGACGCGAGCGGACACTTACAGGTGTGGGTTGAACATCCGACTCATTTTCGAGACGTGGTCGTTTTCACAGTCCAGCTCCTCGTCCCCTTGGTCCATGCTGAGCTTCCTCTTGCTGGGGCTGATGGGCGGGGGGCCCGTGCGGTGGTTGCTGAGCGCGGGGGACACGGGCAGGGGCTGCATTCGGGGCTCCCCTCTCAGCGCCGCTTCACCTGCCCGGGGAGACACACAGCGAGTCACCAACCACGGCCACAACAGCGACCATCGCCCGCCTCGAGAGCACGCAGGAAAACCCCCGAAATTCCCCCAGGAAAGCTCCCGAACCGCGCACGTGCGATGGGATGGACGAGGCATCGCAAACCGCACTGGGTGCTGGAACAAGCGGCGAGAAGAGGCAGCGGGAGAGGGGCAGCTGACCCCGGATGATCCGAAAGGCTGAACGAACCCATCTCTGTGACAGCTTTTCCACTCGGATTCCCTCCTCGCAGGCTGCAATGCCAGCGCCGGGCTGTGATTACCTCACTCTGCAAACCATGGCTATTCACAGGGAAATCTGCTTTGTTCCTCTTCTTATGGTCACGGTTAGAAATTCCAGGGCTACAGTTCACGTTAATGCCAAATATTCGAGATCTAAAACTCGGATTCGCAGATGATTCCCTTTTATAAAAAGCTGTCCAAAACAAGCTTGTCTGGTATATAACTATGCAAGGGGAAAATTAGGGGGGGGGAAATTGGAACTTGCTGATGCAAGTTTTAAGTATGTCCTTAAATGTCTTTCTCTATACTTTAAAACTATGTTTGGAGCCACGTCCAGAAGAGCACAATTCTTCAGCAGAGGAATCACAGAAATGCTAATTTCCAACGGGTGGCAGACTGAGTAGATGATAAGTTTTTCTATAATCTAACACTTCCCAGAAAAAGCCATTCCCAGCATATGGGAGCTGTGTATAAATAACTCCTGCAGTGGTACAGTTGGCTGTGCTCAAACACAGGGACACATCGTTGCTAAGCAGGCATTAAAGCGTGACCACAGCTTTTCCCATTTCAATTAAAAGTCTCGCTGCTCCTATAGCCTGAAGCACAGTGCCTCACTTCACCACCGAGGGACTTTACTGGAACTCACATCCTCACAGCCACAGGTCATATTTAGACCTCAGAGGGATTTAAAGATGTTTAAAAAGTGCTTTTGGGGCTCCATCGGGGGCTTGGGGAGGAGCTATATTATCCAGGGTTACCTATTCTGGTAATAAACCTGAAACAGCCTCTTTTGCTAGAGTTTAAAATTTGTATTTTTCCTACACTGCCAGAATCATTTTGTTTTCTACACAGCCATAATTTCCAGACCTAAAATTAGGCCCAAGTTAACTCCATCTAGAGCCCTGAGGTACCTGACAATGGAAATCTTTGTGTGCCACCACACATTTTCACATCATCACTGAGGCAGATGATTTATTAAATGTTGCCTTAATTCCACACACGACAAATAACATTTTGTTGGAAAAAGAAGGAGCGAGGAGAAAACCTCCTGAATGTTTACCAGTAAAAATAAACATTCTGCCAATTTAGTCAGCATAATATAAACTAGCAAATATACGCTGACCCATAATACACCACAAGCCATGATTTCTATTAAAGACTCTGGCACCAAATCTAAATAGGAACTTTCCATCTCAGCTCTAAATAGCAAAAACTGTGCCCTGCTGCAAATGCTCTGGGACAGACATCCAGAGCTCTCCTGTTCCAACCAACCAAACATCAACTGAGAAGCCCCCACAGCCACCCCAGTGCCACAAGAGAAGCTTTTATCAACACGACCTCTCATGGAAATTGTCTTCAGATCAGTAAATTTGGGCATTTTTCCTTCAGCCTTTGTGTTTTCCCCACCTCCAGAGTGTTCACATTCTGAACTTTCCAAGCAAACCACATCACACCAGTTCCTCTGGGTGAGGAATCTCCCTCCCTCCTGTCTTTGAAAAGGAATAATTGAAGACCAATGGCAGAAGATAAAGCTTTCAGCACCTGAGGCTGTGTCCTGTGAGATTGTGTCCTCCCACCCGTGCACCATCACTCTTCCCCCTGCAGCATCTCCCAGCACTTCTGGGGACTCCAACACCCAATTCCACAACAGCAGCTACAAATTCCAGGTAGGCACTGAACTCCTGCTGGCTCCTGACAGGAACAATTGAAATACCCATGTAAAGCCAACTTGGGTGTTTACAAAACCCCAAAAATCTCTAGACATTGTTCATTTCAGTAAATTAGAGACTTGTCCTTTTTCCCCAGACGGAACCTGATACTATACAATTACTAAAATGGGATATTTTTATTTCAAAATTTAAAAAAATCATTTATTCTATGTATGGTAACAACAGCATTTATGTATTAACATCCAGACTCAGTATAAAATCTGATAAAAATGCTATTGTATGCTGGAAGAAATCTATTTTAAAGAAACTTAACAAAGAAAGGGAGGGCTTCTAATTAAAGCCTATCCAAGTTGGTAATGCATTTTGCTGATTATCCAGGGAACACCCAGACCTTCAGCTAAACACACCAGGATCTGACCAGCACCACTGGGCCAGCTGGCCAAAATTAATCAAAAGAACCAAACTCTGAATAGGTGGGAGCAGTGAGAGTCCCTTCCAGGACAGTTCAGTTTTCACAGCCCATCCTACCCACTCCAGGCAGGAGAACAGTGCCAAAGCAGAGTCCAGATAACAGGGAAAATCATGAGGAAAAATCTCTTTACATTGCTTAGGGGGACAAAACACATATTCCTCTACTGGTTTTGCACAGCACCGTGAGTTCTGCACATTTGATTAGGGCTAAAACTGCTCTTCATTTCAATAGAATTCCTTCCCCACTACTTTCCTCCTTACCAAACGTGAATTTAAAGCAGAGAGAGAGAAACCACAGAGGAGACTACGGCCCCAAAAGCTGTTTTAGGGACTAGATTTGTCTCCCCCAGCTGACCACACTCCATGGAAACCAGACTCGCATCACACAGCTGGCAAGGCAACACTCTGATAAAACAACTGTGTTTTAGAAATTCCCCAACTCCAAACTCTGGGCTTCAAAATTCATTACTGTGACGGCTTGTGTCTGCCCTGCAACTGAGAGCAGAGATAGCAAACACATTTATTGTGCCTCTCATAATGCTCCTCTTTGTTTCAGTCAGCAGCTGGTGGAAGGCACTCCAGATCTGCTGCTTTCAGATACTTCTACTTACAACTATTCATACTAGTCCTTTTTTTTTTTTTTCCTTCCCTCCTCCTCCTTCTCTCTCTCTTTTTTTTTTTTTTTTATTAAAACTGTTGGGCAACATGATAAAGCACAGACAAGCTAAACAAAGATAACACCGTGACGTAGTGTCTGCCTATAGAGCAGCGCTGCTCTGGGCTGACACCGGCCCATGCAGTCAGCAGGAATGTGCTTCATTTTAACCTCTTCAGAGCCTCCACTCAAAGTGCTTGGAGTCAGCACATGCAAACTGAATGTTTGGCAAACCCAGCGGGGCTTTTGCCAGCCCCACACAGCTCTGGGACAGCTCTCTGTGAGCAGGACATGTCCAGCTCTGTTTGCCTTTCCCCGGCCAGCGGGAGCCACGGCCTCAGTGGAACGGGGCAAACAGCACAACAGCAAAAGTTGTGTTTGTACAAGTGTGAGCTCCATAGTGGAGCCTGAGATATGTCTGAGAGCTCCAGGAGTCACCAAAGAGTGGGGAAAAAAAAAAAAATATACACCATTCTGGCAGCAAGCTTCCTTCCTGTGACCCAGCAGCTCGGTGCAGGCTGCACGGAGCCGGGGCTGCCATATCCTATCCCCCTCCCCATTTCCTCTCCCCTGCTGGCTGCCTTCAATGCAGAAGGTCTGAGCATTAATTACGAGCCAGAAATGAAAGGCTTTGTCTTGCCAGCTGAAGATTGACACGATGCAGGCCTTAGGACAGGTTAGAAGAAAAACTCCTCAAAAGAAAATCCCGGCGCTGCCCTCGCCCGTTCTGCTTTTCTGTTCTGCATCTGACAGATGGATTTATCCACAAGAGGGAATTCCTGACAAGTTTATTAACTTTTAGGAAAAAAAAAAAAACAAAACCATTTAAAATTCCTCAGTTGTGGTGTTTGTCATGAGGGTCGACACCTTGAAGGTCTTGGATTGAATTACCATGACCTCAGGCCACTCTATTAATTAAAAACCATGGGCAAGATCATTTAACAGACTTTAATTAACAGGCATCACACCTTTAATTACCTTTTCCAATACCTGCAGACAAACTCTCATTAGTGAAAGGAATTGCCTCATGTTCTTAAGACCAAATTCCCAGGAATGAGTAGTACATGAAGATCTTCAAGGGCAGTTTTTTCTATTGATTCAGTATCAAAGTTTACTTTCATGGCATATGCTGAAGAGCCAAGATCTTCACAAAAGCAATACAGATGTGAAAAGGATACTATTAAATAAAATTTATTTTATTTTTTATCCCCATAGTCTAAAAATCATTAGGAGATTAAATAACAAATAGATTGGAACAAATTTATAAACTATTGCATGTTTTATTCCACTATGGCAAGCACAGAAGCCAGTCTGTACCAACATAAATTGGGATAAATGGCATAAAAATTCCAATTCATACACACCAAAAAAATAAAAATCACATGATTTGAGATATCAAATCCCAAGCAGGGAAGTCACCACAAATTACTCAATTCAACAAGTCATCAGAACAAGTTATCAACACAGAATTGCAATGCAGGAGCACAGTCCCTGTGCAGATGTTGGCAGCTGCCTGCTCTGGGTGTTCTTTCACTGCACAGGGGGAGAGGACTGACAGCCCTGGCACTGGGAAGCTCCCCACGAATCAGATCTGTGTGAAACAGGCTGCAGGCAACCTTAAAAGTGTGCAGCTCAAGGCAGATTTGCTTCACTTGCTTGACCAAAGACAACAAATTAATCCATTCATTCTCCTCAGGAAGAAACCTTTGGTCACCATGACAGACAACCCAAGAAGAATTACAAATTATATTATTTATACCATTGCTGAGCACTTCTGCAACCGCCACTCAGACAAACAAACAAAATCCCTTTCCCAAAACCCAGCATTCTGCACCGTATTTTATTTCTGGGCTGCTTCTACAGAAGATGTGATTTAAGATGAACTTAAATAAGACAAAATTCAAGGAAGCAGTGTATCAAACCCTGTAAACAGAGCCACACTAGCCTGTGTTTCCTTTAGAGTACATTAAACAGGCCTACCTGGAGAGCAAAATAAAACAGCAAACTGCAGAACAACAAAAAATTAAATATTAATGGCAACAGCCTGATGAAAAAAAATGCTGCTATGAAATCAGATCTTGGAAATGTTCTTTATTATAATTGATAGATTTCTTTCAGCAGCCAACTTACTGATTCCTTTATCTGCCACATATTTTACTGGCTTTCTGCTATGATAACAAAAAGCTAATTTAGGAAACCAGAAAGTCACATACACATGTGGAGAAAAAAATTGGCAAAAGCCTTCCTCTTCTCCTCCGTTTACAAAACACAAGAAAAGCACTTACTCCTGGAAGCAAGCTCTGGCTACCACTGTGCAGGGATGTGCACGCCAGAAAACCCATGGCCAAAACCAAAATACAGTGATTAAAGTGACTGCTCCGTGCTGGCTCCTCCAGCTGCCCCTGCCTGCCAAGGAGGGACACGTTATGCTCCACACTGCAGGCAGGGACATAAAATAGTGACCTCTGCATTCAATCACCTCCACCCACTTTCCTCCTCTGTCCTTCAAAAGCCTCACAGAGGAGCCAGAGTTTGGTACAGCAGCATCCCTGGCAGCTCGCTGGAGGATCCTGCCAAAAATATACTGTTAATCAAAATTAGGGATGATTTCTGCTTAATAGGTCTTGGCAATGCTGTGTTGTGTACCAAAAACTGCAGTGCAACAGGCAGAAAAGGGCACATTGGCCTCCCCCGAGCCAAAATCACCCTGTTTGTTCCTTCAAAGGTGGTGTGAAAAACTGACTGCTCATCTTAAATTCTCTCTCATCGCACTTGCAAAAGCACAGCTGTACCAAATGCCATTGCTGCATCAGCTGCCTTGGCTGGGGAGCTGCTTCAGCCCCACAAACTATTTCACACAGATGTAAGATTAACAGAAAGTCTTTGCTGAACACTTCAACAGGGACTGAGAAATTCCCTGAGCTCTGCTAAGCAGGTACCAGCTGAGGGAGTCTCCTTGGCAAGGGGGCAAGGATGGATGGCAAGGGAAGAAGAAGGGCAGCAGATCTGCCACAGGGAAAGCAGGATGGAATAAATTTTAATGCTGTGGCCTGGCAGAGCTCCTCCTCAATATTTCCTCTGTCAAACTGCAGCTTTCACACCTCAGCAGTTGTGACTGGGAGTTGTGACTGTGCTCAGTTCCAACCCAACAATGAACTCAGGCCTGAGTCTAACTTTAGAGCATGAGATTACCTCATAAATTTGCAGCTCTCACTTGAAGATAATGTCCCATTTAGGTAACTCTTACAAAACTCTGAAAAAAAGTGTTCTTTTCTTCTGCCCAGAGTACCTGTACTCGTGCAAACTGTGGCTAAAACAAGATTCCAATTATCTGGCAGGCAAATTGGGATGTAATCAATGCTAAACTCCACTGACCTCCAGATAAATCACACCAGGGCTGTCTGCAGCACTTGTAAAGCAATGTCAGAGAAGGATTCCTGTGCTCCAGGCAGGATGGGTTTGTGCTCAAGGAGCAGGGCTGCAGCCCAGGAGCACTCCTTTGAGCCAGCTTTGTGCCAGCTCTCCCAGGAAAATCCTGCATCAACCATCTCAAGTCAGTTAAGAGGGACTAAAAATTAGCACAATTACCATTTTGTGTTGGCTCAGAGAAGAACCAAGCTCTGGGTTAAGCCCAGCTACTGAGCCCAGCCAAGGGCAGCAGCTTGGGCATCCCAAACACAGGAGGAGAGAAAGGAGGACAAAGGGAGAGGAATCAGCTGCATTTCCTGCAGAAAACAGTAAATTCCATGTTCCTTTCTGCTTAGCAAACATGACATTCCTATTTACTGGGCAGCAAAAGACACCTGTGATAATGTGATTTCATTGAAAATGTAAAAACATTATCAAGAAAAAAATTTTTGTGAATGAAATGTAATTAAGGCAACACGTTGAAGATGCTGTTTCCCAGACCAAAGGTGGTTTCAGATCCAAGTGTTCCCTTTTTTTTGTCACCCAAAAAAATGAGTCTTAAATTACTTTGTTCCATAAAAGGTGGCAAAGCTAAACTGATCAAAGACCAGCCTGTCTTTTAGCTGGAACAATCAAAGCCAGACCTGCCATCTATTTCAAAAGTAAATCAAAGTCACAGCAAGGTCACAACAGAAGAAATTGTTACACCAGGGGCTAAGGCAGTGTTTCAATGCACTAAATCCCACCTTAGAGGATTTCATGGGATGGCAAAGAAAGACAAATTCAACTTGTGGAAGCTCAGATTTGAATAATTCCCCCTAAAGAGAAAATATTTATTACCCTCCCCCTGTTTGTTTTTTTGACATTGTTCCTGTTAGTGGATCCCCAAGTTTAGAGCAGCCCCCTCTGCTCTGATGGCTGATATTCCATGGGAATGCTCCTGGAACACAAATGAAATTCTGGGTATTCAGTGTCCCTTGTGGATAGGAACACAGTCAGACATTCTACAGCAACCATGCTCCAAATTATTAATTCTGAGATGTCCACTTGCACTGGTGTTGTATTAACAGTAAATCCAATAAATTGTGCACTCTTTCCTTTGTAAGGATTTGAAGCAAAAGGTGCAACAGAGAAAGGTAAAAAGAATATTCCACTTATTTCAGCTGGATCCTATTTTTAGCAATACTACAAGCTTTTATTGCATTTTAAAATAAACATGCTCTGAACACCTTTTCTCACATTATTCTCCATTGCTACATGTGGAAAAACTTGGAACATCAAGAAAATGAGCTTTCTAAAAGAGCTGTGAAATCTGATATTGCGCTTTTCCAGCAATGTTTCTTTTATTCCCGTTTTATTTTTCCCCATATTCCCTACCTGGAAGGCAAAATGGCCCTCGAGAGAGGGCAGAAATGCTTTAAAATATGAACAGAAAAGCAGATGTATTTAAAATGTTAGCAAAAGACATGCACAGGTGGGTGCTGCCTTTGGGAGGGATCTGGAATAAAGCAGGGTGCAAGCCCTCAGTGCCCATTTCCTGAGGGGATCACTGGGAATTGCATCCCATTCTCTTCCTGAACCACAGTGAAATGAGAAAAAAATCCCTCATTTTGCCCCATGAACACAGGAGAAAGTTGGATTTCCACTTGGTTTTGCTACCTGATGGCAGCACGTGAGGGACACGGAGCCCCTCGGGCCACGCTGGACAGAAGAGCCAAGATTTTAATCCACTGAGCATCAGAACAATTCCAACCCATCTCCCACAAAGAATCCATTGTGGAGAACAAAATCCCTTTGTCCTTGAGAAGGGGCTCCAAAATCCCTTCTGCAGAGGGAAGGGAGGCAGCAGCAACAACTGTGCAGGGCAGTGGGGAATCCTCAGCAAACCATTCAGGGCGAAACAACGTCGCCTTTGGACCACGCTCTGGCCACAGAAAATGAGCAGGACGTGCCAGTTCCTCGTGTGCAGGGCTTTGCTGAGGCTCAGAGAAGGCCCAGCCACTGAGGATGACAAAGAAACCTTCATCCCTCTGGATTTGTGTTATTCTGAGACACACCTCAGTGTTCCCTCAGCTGCTGCTCTCGTGCAGTGTTTTAACAACCAACAATTTGGGAAGGTTTCTAGAGGAGAGCAAAGAACAGAGCAGATACAGAGGGAAGGACTCCGTGTAACTTCTCCAGAGTTATGGGTGCTGGTATAAAGAAACATATAAAACCTAAAATATCACCCTTGTTCCTGTCAGGACTGTCTTCCAGAACAAACAGGCACACAGCACCACTAAGAAAAAGATATTAATTCTGTGCCTCTGACATAGCAGTTTTTAATCTTGGGTTCATGCCACACAGCTACATTAATTTTACTGGGGGGAAAAAAAAATGGCTATGAAGAGATGTACAGAAAAAATTTAGGGAACCAGAGAGCACAAAAGCTTGAAAACTGTTGCTCCACTCGAAGATTCAGCTGTGAAAAAGCTGGTACCAGAGAATGAATTCCTACCCAGAAGGACTGAAGGTGGTGGATGTGAATCCAAACACCCCCAGGCAGCCCAGCAGCAGCGCTGGGATTGCTGGAGGTTGTCCCAGGGATAAAAGGGAGCCAGTGCCGTGGTGCCAGGGCATGGATGGATGGATGGATGGATGTGGATGGATGGCAGCACTGCCCAGCTCAGAGCCTGCCTGTTTATTTCACAAGCAGCAGGGTGGTTTGTGGGGCCAAGTTGCAGGGTCACTCCAAAGCAGTGTTCTCTCCAAGGGGAAGCGAGGGCAGGGCACATACAGGGAGGGATTGTGTTTGCTACCAAGAAATTACACGCTGCTGGGCAGCCTTTCTCACAGTTTTCTGGGCACTGAGGACAGGTTTTCCAGAGCTCTTGGAAAAGCAAGAACAAGCAGAGGTTCTTATTTTTGGAGTTATCTTGACAGCCATGAGGTTGTAAGGGGTGAGCAGTACCAGAGTTACACTCTGCAGCTGCAATTAGGGCTGTGTCTCCCTGCCCTGTACCACCAGCCCTTAGCCAAACCTCCCTTTCCACAACAACTACAGGCTCCTTCTGGATTTATTTCAGAGCTGCAGAACCAACTCACTCCTGGAAAAACCCAAAGAAGAGAGGGAAGTGCAGATGGGTTGGTAAAACAAAGTTACCACGGCTCACATCGCACTGTCCCCAGAGGAGCCAGGGATCAAACCTGTCACTGCACTACTGGGACACCACCCCCCAGTGAATTACCTGGTAAGTCCTTCCCTGTCTCACCTGAAAAACATCTCTGCTGATCTCTACCCCTTTATCACACGTTTAGGATGTTCCAGCCCGTAATTAAGCAGGGGCTGTGAAGCTTTTAATGGAAGCAGGCAGCAGTGCTGGGGGCAGTGAGATGCTGCATCATTAATTAAAAGGTTTGGAAGCACTGCTTCAGGTCAGAAATGGGCTCAGCCTGGCACTGCACGAGCACAGCTGCACTCTCTGATCCCAACTCATCCTCCAAAGAAAATGTCCAAATTAACTGCCAGCATCCTGGGCACATTCCTTTTATACAGCTCAACAGGCTCTGATCTAAAGGAAGAGACCTGGGGAGGTCCTGTGGCTCAGACAGGGAGCTTCAAACTCTTCCCAGCATTGTCTGCAAGGGCTCATTCCTTTGATCAGCTGAACAGACTCAACTTCATCCACTGAAGGAGATCCCATCACCTCAGTTTGGGTGGGGTCCACTACAGAAGGGTGAAAGTCACAATATTTTGGTCCAAAAGCTCCTCTTTCCCCTCCATGCCTGCTGAGCACAGAGCAAGGATCAAGTCCATACAGCAGCAGTCCAAGTCTCATTGCTTTGCTCTGCTTAGCTGATTAATTGCCTATTTTATTTGCACATCTCAAACAGGTAAAAGCAATTTTCTTTAGTAAGAGGTCACTCTAAGGTTTAGCAGCTATGGCAGAATACTCCAACTGAGGCACTTGGAATGCTGCTGGCAGCTTTATCCCAGATTTCTGTGAATTCAACCACTTGCAGCTCTTCATTTCCCACTGTAAATAAGGATAACATTGACTGTTTATGTCACAGGAGTAATTCAACAAAAGTTGAATTAACTGGGCTTCTGTGAGAGCAAGGGTTCTGCATAGAGGATTCAAAATACATGCAAATGTGAGTATCAAAGTGTTTGTTGTCATATTTGTTTCTGAATGCACCAGCTGAGCAACACTTGAACTCAAATGGGACAGTGTTCAGTTTACTGTACTGCAAAGGAAAACTCAGAACTTAGCTGTTGAGGCAAGTATAACATACCTCAAAGCAGTTAACACCTTAGATACTTGGACTTTTAAGGGTTTTTAAAGAATGATAATTTTTTTTTTTTTTTTGGTGATGAGCTGAGTTAAACACATGGATTATATAACATCAGCAAGAGAAGATACAGAACCCAGCCAAGGAAATCCCTATTTTTGCCCCCTTTGGTAAGCAGCTCAGTGTGATGCCTAGAGTGGGACAAGAACAGGGTGTTGACCCCTGGAGCTGCAGCCCCAGGTTTGGAGCAGTGAGCAGAGTCAGCATTCCCCCAGCTGGCCCCGGGGGGGTTCAACCCACGCCAAGCACAGAGTGAATGTGAGAGCTCCGAGGTTCCACAGCAGGAACACTGCAGGGTGGGGGTAAAACAAGCACCAGTGCACACCAGATGTCTGGGGAGGACATCTAAAAAAGATCTGGAGCACGAGGAAGAATATTAAAAAATAAAATAAAATAAAAAATCCCCTTCAATGCCATAAATATTTATAGTAAATCCAAGGAACTGGCTGAGTTCTAACTTGTCCTATATGAATCATACAGCACTTCCCTCACCCTATCTTCATTTCATGTGTTCTGGATAAAAGCTCCACAAAGGAGGTGCCACAGTTGTGTCAACTTCTTTTTCTGTATGGTAAGAGCACTTCTTGTCGAGCTGCTTCAGGAGAAGATGTTGCTTTCCAAAGAATATAAACACAACAACTAAATAGTCCTGTTTTTCTTGGCCAGCTCTTGTGTGGCATTTACTGATCTTCCTAGATCATTTAGATTCATAGAAATAGTTTCCTTTTGCCTGGACAACTTTAATTTTCGCTACAGAGCCATTTAATTACAATTAGCAGAGAATCACAGAGAAAACAGCCCCAGTGCTGTAATGTGAAGCCAAGAAACCATAATTTCCTGCTCTGAAAGTGTCCAAACCTGCTACTGTCACAAAGATCCTAATTTACTTTCAGAGGTGAGACCTACTGAACATCAGCTATTAAATATCAGAATTGGAAGTCTTAATACCATCTCTAAAGTGCAACCACAGCATGTTGATATCATTTGTAAAAGAAGTAAATCCCCTCTCATTCCCAAAAGAACAACAGCTATTCAAAAAGATCCCTTTGGCAGCTTTGGGTTTCACTCTTCTCATGCAAAAGATGGCTGGGCACTTTGTAGATTATACAAAAGCTATTGCCAATCTGCTGCTCTGGGATTTTGAGTTAAAACAAAATAAAATAAATGTTCCAAAGTGGCTTATATTGCCATACAGCAGTGCCATTCCTACCCTGGGCAAAAAAAAAAAAACAAAAAAAGAGGTAGGATTATTTACTAAATCTCTCTGACATCCATATTTAAAAGCAAAAGAAACCCACTATTTCTGCATGCTGAGAAATAAATATGAAGCCTCACAAAGCAGGAAAGTGCAGAGCTGAGAGGTTTCCATGCCTGCCCTGTCAATTTGGTTTCCAGGAAAAACTACTGCTTTTTAAACACAACCGGTTCCAAACTTTTCCTGGGAGAACAAATCCATTTCCTGGAACCTGCCAGCAACGTTTGGAAGAACAGGAGGAAAGTTATCCACTACAATGCCTGCTTCTCCCAGCTGACAGGGAACAGTCCACGCTGATGAGGATTGAAAAGGAACATGTCTTTAAATAATCAGAGACTCTCATAACAGCAGGAATTAGGAAAGGACAGGAGCCCCGGGTTCTGTGAGGGAACTGAGCTGGCACCAGCCTGCTAAAGGCAACTTCCCCTCCTCCCTGTGTGCCACAAAGGCTGCAAATCCCACTTTATCCCAAATATCACCTGCCCCCATCCATGAGCACCTCCAGCTTTTCCTCCAAAACCAAAGTGAGGCACAGAGCATCACGAAACATTTTAGGGGGGAAAAGCTGGAGGGCACCAAGTGCTGCTGTGTCTGACAAGTTCTTGCTTTTAACAAAGCAAAAACAAGTTTTAAAAGGAAAGAGGAAAAAAAAAAGTGTAACTTGAAAAAAATCTGAAACCAGACAGTGACATGAAATTTAGGCAAGGAAACATTCTAAACTCATGTTTAAAAAAAAACCTGATACCAACCAGTGCTGTGAAACTTAGATAAGGAATGGCTCTAACCTCAGTTTCACACTTTTGTCCCCACCACCCGTATTTCTGAGGTTTAAGGACTGCCACCCCTACTAAAACCAGATCTCTGAAGATCTCTGATGAAATCCCACCACCTCGCTGAGGTTTCTGGGTGACTTTCTCTCTGGCTGGAGCTGATGCTGTGCTGGTGCTGGGTACCTCAGCTTCACCAAGGTTGCACAAGAAGCTGCACTGAGATGTTTCTTAACAAGGAATGACCTTTTCTAAGGGAATGGCCTGAAGTTGCATCAGGGGAGGTTTTGGGTTGGATATCAGGGAAAGGTTCTTCCCCCAGAGGGTGCTGGGCACTGCCCAAGCTCCCCAGGGAATGGGCACAGCCCCGAGGCTGCCAGAGCTCCAGGAGCGTTTGGATACCCAGGGATACCCAGGTGGGATACCCAGGGTGGGATTTTGGGGTGTCTGTGCAGGGCCAGGAGCTGGGTCCATGATCCTGTAAGTCCCTGAGAACTCAGGATATTCTGTGATTCTGAGAACTCAAGTCCTCCAATCTCGCCTGAGCCTACAACCAGTGCCAGATTCCTCCTGGTGTTAAGACCAAACCTCTTCCAGCTCCATCCATCTGTGACATGAGGTTTACAAGTGGACAGAGATAACCCTAATTAAGAGCTCAACTGCTTGTTCAGTGCCCTGGAGGATCCTTTTCCCCCCATCCCTCCCTCCCAGGACACACCCCAGCGCTCCCCGAGCTCCTCGCACCGCTGAGCCCACTCGCAGGGACAGGAGTGAGATGGAGAACCCCTAAAAAAGCCCTGAGATGAAGCACCAGGGGCAATTTGCCCCTCCAGGAAATGCAGAGGGAGCCTGGTGGCACTGGGGGTGTCTGTTCCTGCCCCCCAGGCTCATCCCAGAGCTCTCCCCAAAGGCAGGGACAGACAATGCCCCTGTGTGCCCCGCGCTGATCCAGGCAGCAATTTCCAGGGAGATGATGCAGGCTGCAGGAAAAAAACTGCCTGGCTTAAAAGAAGGAATTCAACCCCAAACCCCCTCATGGTTCTTGAAGTATAAAGCCATTTTTGTAAACACTCCTCCAGGAACTTGTGTTCACCGCTACCTCTCACTATTATCAGTGGGGAATTATAGGCTCTGTCCTGCTGGATTATTGTTAGTGTAAACAACTTTGCTAAATTGCTTGGCACTCTGTCTGCCTGCAGCATGTTCAAACTCTGTAGTCTATTCAGCCAAAATCAAATATAAAGGCCCATCTGTATTAAACCTCAAGAAGAAATTAATAGACAACTATTTTCATGCAAAGCAGATATTTAAAAAAGGCAAAGCCGATACATATGGATGAACTTTTTCATTCATAATTTTAGATGCCACACAATGAAGACTGTTGTTTAAGCTTTATTTTTTCCCTAACAGCTCTCCATACAATACAGTGCATTGTTCAAACTCTGGAGCAATTTAAGCTTTTTCAATGTCTCCTAAAATCCCTGGATTTATATCCAAAGAGACCTGGCACTGTAACAAATTTGACTTGTGAGTAACAAGTTACAGCCTTTAAGCAAATTGCTCATTAACACAGAATTCAACTTACTGCTACAAACCTCACTACCTTTTATCTCAGGAAAAAAAATATGCTGCCTATCTTATCTACTGAAAGCTGTGGGATAACACTCTATTATATTTGGGTTTTTAATTTCCTTGTTTGAGTTCTCAGTACAAATGCTAAACTAGCATCCAGGGTGAGAACAACAGAACTCCAGGGGAAAAAAAAAAAAAAAGGTTAAATATGACCTAAATCTATCCTGTCTTTGATGAACGAGGGAAATAAACTGAATTTTGATGTCAGTACTGAAGAAGATATTCCCAACTTCATGCTAGGAGGAAATGAGTAAGAAAAGCCCAACTGTGAAGCTGGGGCTCTTTGTTTTTTTCCTGAAGATGAAAGAGATTGAAAAAGCAAAACCCACAGAATGTGCTGTAAATGGGGAACATTCTGTAGGTGCATCTTGATTTACATGGCTTTGAACAGAAATTTTACACTGCCTTACAAATAAGAACACTTAATTTGCCGTGAAGGAGATTCTTATCCCATTCTTAGCAGAAGTGCTAAAGTCATTTTATGTGTTCAGAAACCAACCCAAACTTTGGAGTTAACAGGAGAAACTGATGTTACAGAGAAAAATGCACGGTCAGCAGAGAGAGCTGATGGAAACTCTTCCTTAGAGCTTAAGAAAACACGTTGCATTTCATGAAAAAGCAAATGAAGTTTGCAGAATCTGTGCCTCTGATAGCAAACATCTGAAGTGGCCTTTTGGGGAAGACAGACACATATTCAGGATGCCTTGCAGTGCCCTGAGAGGACACTGAGCTCTGCAAGCCAAGGAGTGCTCCAGCCTTACAGGAAGTCAGTGAAATAATTATGTAATATGCCACTAACTAATGAAAGCTGTCCTGAAACCAAAAAGGGGTGTTTTTTCTAAAAATCTGGATCCAATTTTCTTCATTACAAAAAAAAAAAAATAAAAAAAAAAAAACAGCAAAAATCCCAGTCTTCTGGACTGTCCAGAGAACTCTGCATAACTATTCTGAGTGCTCCAAGTCTCATAACATGCCTGGGGGATTTCTTAGCATCTTATTGCATTTCTTTCTACCTCTCCCAGCACAGCAGTTCCAGCCCTGAGAATGCAGCAATAACCCAGAGCATCTGAAACTGGGAGAGAGAAAGAGAGAGAGAGAGAGGAAGGAAGGCAGAAATCTGCCTGGAGACTGCAGCTCCTCGTGCACATTCCATGGGAAACCAGGAGCCAAAACTGGCTGGACAGCCCTGGAGTCAGGGAGCAGGATCACCTGGGCTCTGTTTTGTTGAACTCTGAGCACTCCACTCCCTCACCCACCGGGCTGAGGAAGAAGATGGAGCTGGAGCTGAGTGAGTTTCCACCACAAAACAAGAAGCAGCTGCTGCAGCCCCGAATACCTGCCCGGATCAAGTGCCTGTCATTTGATAGGAAGCGCTGGGAATGGCAGCCTGCCTCAGAATGCTGCTGCTCCCTGCCCTCTGCACCTCAGCCAGGGCTCCCAGGAGTTTTGTCATGTCCCTGAGCTCATTAGGAAGAAAACAATGATATGAAAGCACTCCTCATTAAACTGCCTGTTGCTGATCACTGGCAGCAATGCTGAGTAGAAGAATATCAGATGTGTTCACATAAAGATCAGCGTCCAGATGCCAAGGCAACAATTCTCCAAATATTTCTTCCTTTCTTTCCTATTGCACCAAATACATTACAATGTATTGCTTGAAATGGTTGATCACCACTAACGTAACTCATTTTCCATTGGTGAGGACTAAACAATCCCATTTGAATGATTTAAAAGTTTTCTTTCATTGGGGAGGGAGACAAAACTCAAATAAACGGCTTCTTTATGCAACTTGTTGAAAAAAACACCAACTCACTGAAATTCAGGTTTTCCTCCAAAAGCATCAGCTGGATTTGAGATTATCATGGGGGCTCAAAACTAGTAATAAGATTAAGAAAACCCTCAAAAGGATACAAATTTTCAGTGTAAAACAAACAACCTTGAGGAAAGGAAATGCCTTTATTCTGGCCTTCAGAGTTACGGATCCCCTCTCAGAAACTCTTCCCCCTCATCTCTGGTTATTTCCTGGCTGTTTGAATTACATGAGTGTGCCAAAATTTCCAAGAGGCTAAAAAGGCACCTCTAGAGGTCATCTAGAAACCTCCAGCTCAAAACCAGCCTCAGCCAGGCTGGGATGCTCAGGGCTCCAGGTGGGATTTGAGTATCTCTCTCTGGAGATCCTGTGCCAATGTTACACCAACCTCACCACAAAAAAATAAAAGAAACCATCCCACATTTGAGAAAACAGCCAAGCTCAGGTCAGGTTCCACCTGCACAGCTAAACCTGCAGCACAGCCTCCCTTCTGAACATTAAACGGGGAGAACTTCTAGCTCTCCCCCTGCCAGCCCAGCCCCAGCAGAAGGACACTTTGCTGCCCACAAGGCAGATCCCTCTACGGTGTCACCCTTTGCCCTCTTCCCCCAGAGAGGAAGGCAAACTCAGAAATGTGTTCAATGACCTAACAAGTACATGGACACTGTTTCCATGCTGGAAACTCCATGGTTGGAGCGTGATCCTGAATGGCACAGTTTAGGATCAGGAGGAGATGAGGTTCTTGGGAGGCTGCAGCCCCTCCCAGCCAAAGCATTAACTCAGCAGCCTGCAGCTCACAGGTAACAAATCTGTGACTCTTGCTGGGCAAGGAAAAGCAGGACTCCTCTCAGGATGCAAATGGCACTGCTCTGCTCCATGTTGGACCAAAGGCACACAGTGGAGGAATTTTTCTTATTCCTGAGGTACCAGCACATCTCTCACTCACAAACTGCAGCTGCAAATCCAGCAGTGCAGTGCCAGAGGTGGAAGAGTAAAACCACCAGTAAACTTCATAAAACACACATCTCACCAGCATGGCAACCATCTCAAAAAACCAAACCAAACGTTTCAAGAGAGAATCTAAAGGAATAAGGACCCCCATCTATTTCCTGAGGCCTACAGGCCCATATTTCTCTCCTCTGAAATTTCAAACCTCTTTTCCCATCACACAGTGTATCTGTATCTTATCCTACATCTTCAAAAGTACTTTTCAGGAAGGCATCAATTTATAAGTAGTTCAAGTGTGGCCTTCAGTAAATCCCAATTAATTGAAAGGGCATTTCGTTGTCAATATAGCAACTACTGCAACAGTGTCCCTGGAAAGACAAGATCCATCACTGCTGACAACTCACTTATAAAATAAATACCATGGCAGGGGCCTGGAGGATCTGTAGGCATCTCTAAAACACCCTTTGAGTTCAGAGCAGATGTTGCCAGTGTTTATACTTTTTAAACCACTGGGATATAAACACCTCACTATAAACACCAACTGAAGTTTTGCTTTTCTTTTCTTCATTTTGTGTGTGTTTGTTTTAGTGTTAAAAATGTTAACTTCCAGAATAAGGAAAATAGCAACAGATGTCTAACCTAAACAAAAACTGCTCCAGCAGAGTGTATTCCTTAAGCTGTTCTTTTGCTTTTGAACCATTAAAGTTAAGATCTGGTTAAATAACAATTACTGGAGAAGAGGGTGGGGAAATAAAAGGGGGCTGAGAAAGAATCTTCCATAAATGTTAGGCATAATTACAGTGAATTGAACTCATGAGCCAAAACTACAGATCAACAAAACTCAGTCAACAAAACACTCAGCAAGAAGCATTATGTAAATAAAGCTTTGCATAAAGTTCCATGGTCTTCACCAGAAGTTATCAATTGCTTCCAAAGCAAACACTAATTACTGTAGAGAGCAGTGAAAATTTTAAAGGATCCTGAAACTAAAAAGTTAAAGGATCCTGAAAGTTGTTTTTCCTTTTTTTTTCTTTCTTTTTTTTTTTTAACTAGTTTTCTTGCTCTAACAAAGAAAGCATGGGATAAAATAGAATTTGGAACCACTGAACCCCAGCTCTGTATTATTCAGCTCAATCTTCTGTAAAAGAGCTTTATCCAAATGAACATATACATATTTGTGCAGGAAAGAAAAAGATGGAATAAAAGGAGAAACAAAGAAATTAACAGTACAACAGGGAGCCCCTCCACTTCCTGAAGGGAAGAAATGTGGCCATGCTGGTTTAGGGATAGAAAAAGCTGTAATTTCCACAGTGAGATTCAGCTGCCTGTGTTCTGGCCTGGCCTTTTTCTGAGCAGTGTGAACAGAAACCTCCTTGGCCTGTGCATGCTCCTCATTGTTCCTTTCCTGACAACTCCAGCAAGTTTAATTTTCCCAAAGGAACATGGAAAACGTTCCTGCTGAATCAGAAAAAGAAAAA
>VXAC01007112.1:451986-472607 GCA_013399225.1 Rhipidura dahli | reverse complement strand
CCGCGGCGCCGAGGGGCCTCGTCCGGGCACGGGCGGCAGCACGGCGACTTTGTGGGGAGGATGCTGATCCTTCTGTTTAAAACTAATTTTGCCTCTCCAACGCCTATTTCACTCTTCAGCACAGCCTCGGCGCCTTACAGCGAGAAATCACGCGGTTCTACAGCAAGAGGACAGAACAGCGGCCATGGAATGGCAGGATGGCATCACAGGAATGATAAATGGAATCACAGGAATGAGAGAGACAATTAAAATAAAAGGCGTGAGCCAGTGGTCATTTCCCTATGTATATAGTTTATATATAAATAGTTTAAAAAGGTTTCTGTCCATGCTTGTAAACAGGCATCGCGCACATTGCTACCATTCCACCAGGGCACAGCCAGATCGGATTTTTCAAGGGCTATTAGTGGTTAAACATTCCGGGCTCTGGATCTTTAGCAGCTGCCAAAGCTCCGGTTGAGATGACAGAAACGATGGAGCCTGGTGCTGCAGCTCTCTCATCCCAGGATGTGGGCTGCCCTTCTGCAGCCCCAGCCTGGAGCACAGAGGCTCCGGCTGCTCGGACAGATGTGCGCGGCTCATCCCGGCAGCGCAGAACATCTGGGACGGTGGCACCATGTGGGGCACCGGTTTGCATTTCCTGCGGCTGATCAGCACCTGAAGTCTGGGGCTGATACAAAAAGAGAAATAAACCCGGGGGAAGTTTCCTCCAAGAGAAATTTTAAAAAGCGAATGGAGTCCTAATTTTCCCTCTGCCCTCTTCAGCTTGGAGCACGGCTCATCCCTGCCCGTCCGGGATGGGGAATCCTCATGGTGCGCACAAGGGCAGACGGTGAGAAGCGGTAAAACACTTTCATCTGCACCCTGAGAAGTTCTCCCCTCTGCTAGAGAAGGGGAAGGTGGGACAGGACAGAGCCAAGCCACACAGTGACATCTTGGGAGTTACTGCTTGAATGCTCTGGGTTTTTTAGGGAGAACAGGTGGTTTAAATTCACTGCTGGTATCTGCTGAATATTCTAAGGAAGTTTGCCTAGAACATAAAAAAGGTTTCTCTCACTTCAGATACACAATGCCGAGGGAACAGCACATTTCTTGAATGGTATCCAATAAAAAGTTGCAGTTGTTTTGCAGAAGTTGCAGCCACACAGCCCAAAGCAGCCCATGCTATTTTCTAAAAAGAGAAATATCTTTATTAAAGAGTAGAGTATGGTGATTTTTAAGCAGGGCACTAGACGTTTTGCATATTGTGCATACACAGAGATATTCTACACCAATCCATCAAATTAAAGCAGCTGTCTAATCAAGAGAAGTCTGAGCCCTCTAAGATAAAAACAGCAATAAAAATCCACTCCTACAACATTGAAAAAAGAGAGGCACGCTTCTTCAGCATGAAATGCAAGTTCCTCACCAATTTTGGGGAGAGTATTATGATAAGTACAGCTTTTAACATAGAGAGCACCCCTGAATTCACCCGAATGCAAAACGTTTATTAGATGCTTGGGATAGACAAGAAGTATTTAATTTTTTCACTTTAAAATACTTAAATTTTTGTGGGAGGAGAAGGAGATGAGGAAGAAAAGAAAGCACTATTTAAACTGATTTAAAACAGTGCCCTACTAGACAGGGGTGCACATGGGCATTACAGTTCCAAGTCCAATTTGAATTCTCCTCTATATTCAAAGTTACATGTTTCTCCAAGCTGTTTGGAAAAGCATGGTTGGGTGTTGTCCACAAACCACTGACTACTCAGTGCTGTCCAGACATTAATAAAGGAGTTAATTCTCCTTTATTAGACCAGCAGTCACTGGTGTGCAGGTTTTTGGGGCAATAATAATCCCTGTTAAGTGAATGGCTTTCAGCATTTCAGTACACACTCTGATCAGACTTGTCAAATGTTGTGTAATGAACGTGCTTCACAACAAATAATAATAATAATAAACTGGTACCAAACACCGGGAGCTTTTTGAACTTCTAAATTAAAATATCTATGCTGAAAACAAGGCAATGCCTACTGAAAGAGTGGGAATTATCAATGTAAAAGTGTCTCATATTACATTTTAAATCCAAAATCCATTCTTAGAACACTGTCTTTGAAAAAGAACATATCAGCTCGACAAATGCAAGTCCAGCAGACATTGACCTCAAATAGTGAATTCTCCATTCAGATCGCTGCTCATCCGTCTGAGAGACCTTCCACTGAACTGAAACCAATAATCAGTGCATCGGTGGGTGAGAAAAAAGGCGATTTTTCAGCAGTTCCCTGTACATCCCGATAGCTGCGGACACGGTTCCGAGCTGCGGCATTGTCCGGAGCGCTTCCCGCAGGATTGCGGGCTCCCTGCTCCTGGCTGGCAGCGCATCCCGGGATCCAGCGGGAACCCCCTGAACTTTAACACAACAGCAGCCTCTAGAGGCAACGGGAGAGCCAAGGGCTCCGCTGGGATTTCCGTAGGATTTCCATGGCGTTTGGGTCTCTCATCATCCCACAGGGCAGGGCAGACACCTCAGCCTGGCAGGGACCCGCCACACTCGAACACAGAAAGTGAATAAATTCAGTCTGCTCACACAAGTGTCTCACCCCAGGAGCGTTCCGAGGCACAGAAAGCAAAACAAGGGAAACAAAACAGAGCAGGGAAATCACCTCTGGCAATAATAGGACTTAATATAAAAATAAATCCTTACCACTGTATATCATTTGTTTAACTTGATTTTTGTAGAGGAAAACAATTCTTAATAGATGAAGCCTATAATGTCAGATTTGACAGTGAGTGTTTATATGGGTTTTAGGGCATTTGAACATTACAAACACACAGGGAGCTGCTTTTTTTTTCCCCTTTTCTCTGCCCTCCTCGACCCTCTCATCCCTCTGCTCTCACACAGTGCTGAAGAGCCTGAGGAAATAAAATGCCTTTGGTGCCTG
The DNA here is from genome assembly GCA_013399225.1 of Rhipidura dahli. Classification (NCBI taxonomy): domain Eukaryota; kingdom Metazoa; phylum Chordata; class Aves; order Passeriformes; family Rhipiduridae; genus Rhipidura; species Rhipidura dahli. The sequence goes on along the minus strand of VXAC01007112.1, from coordinate 469,690 downwards.
CACTCCTCAACATCTTCCAGGGGGAAAATGGGCAACACTGGCCAAGGACCAACCCCACAGATGGGAGACAACTGAAGTTCCACCCCTGAAGATCATCAGCAGAGAGCAACTATTGAAATAGGGACCAGTTCTGCAACTGAGAGAACAAACAGACTTTATAGAGGTGAGACACATCCTGATACGTCTGTGTGGCCACACAGTGCTGCTCAGTGTAATTCCATTTTTGAGTGGATGATTACCAGCTGCAGCTGCTCGGGTCAGACAGGCACCTACTGAAACCTCGATGCACACCAAGGAGGAGGTGCAGGAATAAAGCAAGGACATTTAGAAGCAGGTTTTGCCTTTTTTCTTTCCCTAAGAATGGAGCAAGTTGGAGCTGAGGGTTGCTAGGTGGCGATGTGCCTGAAGGAAAAGGCTTTTCTTTTTCTGCACACTCCTCTGCAACACTGCTGCTCTTACATTGCTGTTAGAATGTATTTCACAGGAGAAAGGGAAAACAAAAATTCTCCTTGGAGCCAGCTTTGAAATCCATTCAGGTGTGATGAGGAAATGCGGTTAAAATGGCCAGAACACGCAGCAAGTCCAGAAATATACAAGGAAAATGACATTTCAAGTTCCTTGCAAGCAGCAATCTCACAGCTGAGCCTCTGAGATCCACAGAGAGCAAACACAACTCTTCCCTCAGCGAGTCAGATGCCACAAAACATAACTTTACACACTTCTTACAAAGCATTAAGTACTCACAACTGCACCAGTGAATGGAAGATATCAAAACAAACATTTTCTCGATGTTTTCTCGATTTTTCCACTTTTTTGTTTTTTAAAGTCATAAAGTTGCATTGCAAATAGATTTGAATCACACCAAACTACGTGTTCCCTTAAAATAAATAAATAGTTAAAGAAAGCCCCACCAGGCAGAGCATCTCTGAGCTAAAGCTGGTGCTTTCCTTCCTGCTTTACCTTCCCCTGGTTAAAGGTTTCACCAACGTGCCAGGCATTATAGAACACAAAAGATGCTTTTTTAAATTATCACTGGAGCTTCCCCAGACTCAAATAGTTGGCTTACACCCAGTAGTGACTTGTAACAGAAGAATTTGTGTATTCCATCATTCCTGTCATACCCTAAATCGAGGCAGTGCTGCCTAAAAAACCCAAACACAGCATTATCTAGTGAGGAAATGTGTTGGTGAGTGTGTGTGTGTGTCACACACTGCTGGGTAACTCAGGAATTCCCAGCAGGACCAGGCCACCAGAGAGCCTGGCTTCAGTTCCCACTGAACAAAGCACCAGGGAAACCAAAAATACAGCGATGCCTGAGAATGTCTGGAGTTGCAAAGCACTTGTAGGGCCCAGGAATAGATGGTAATGACTTGTCTGGACTGGCAAATGGATTTTTTTAATTTTATTTTTTTAATTTATTTTTAAAAACACCTTGCTGTTGTGCAGCTCTTATTCTGTCCTGCAGTTCTTATGCTGCACTACTCGCTCTCTTTGTTAAACACACAGAGAGTTTAAACATCACTATGAGTGTAAATAAAAATTTCAGATCACTCGTTTGTAAATGTTTAGCAGTTTAGGACCTGCTGTTTCACACCAGATCAGAAAACTCCGAGGTATTTATCAACTGAAAAAGCTTTTGGTTAATTAAAACCCACCCTCATCAGCAAGGACCATTTGTCTCCCACCCCAAACTAAACCCACCTGGGAACTGGAGCCAGGAAAGATCCAAGGCAGAGCTTCCCTGACATCCCACTGGGGCTTGGAGGGTTTTTTTGGCAACAACCACATTTAAGTTTGGGTGAATATATAAAATATTCACAGAGGTGCCGTGTGAGGCTTCTGGTTTATCAGGAATATTTTCCATTTCTCGGTGGTATCCTGCAGCTCACAATTTGCAGGTGTTTTTTCCCTTTTTGTTTTCTTAGGCTGGGCTGAGAACACTTCAAAAATGCAGCTGAAGCACACACAACAGATAAATCTAGTTTATCTGCATGGAAAAATTGTTATGTGCTAATTAAGAACTTGATAATCTTTCCTGTTATTTGCATACTAATTTAAATTTCTGAAGGGTTGATGATAATCACAAACATAATTCAACTTGAGCTACAAAGAGTCTCGAACACCACTAGAGCCTCCAGATGGGAACAGCCAAGTGCAAACGTTGCCATGCCCTGACACTTTGTTAGCAGGGCAAAGAAATTACTTTGTATTCTTCCAATATGAGAAACGAGGGGATTAAAAAAAAAAAAAAAAAAAAAAAGATTTTTTTTTTTGCAANTCTCTTAAAAAAAAAAAAAAAGAAAAAAAAAGAGAGGCTACTAAAGAAAAAAAAAATCAATTTTTAGTCAGCTTGATGCTCAGGCATCTAAACCACTTTTAACTTAGGAAAATTAGGAGCCAGACCGTGTTTAGAGGTTAGATTTCAAAATTACTGTGCATATCCCTCAGCTTTGGGAAGAAGTAAATCCAGTTTCCAGAAGCCACTAATTACAGGGTTTAGAAATAAAGCAGAGAGCTCCAAGATTGCTGAAGTCTTTGAAAACATTTCCCCTTACAGCTTGCTTGGCAAGACATAAAATACACTTTTTAAAATATAAATATATATGTACACACAGGGCCTAATTGAGATTAGATGTCAACATGTGGAAATCTGTGGAGCTGACCTTGCTTGCACACACACTGAATATTACAAGAATTAGAAGTACCTTATAAATGAGATAAAACCAGGATTCCCAGTGCTGTCCCATGCACTAAAATCAATCACAACTTTTCTTACAAAACAAAATAATTTTGGCTTCTACACATCGAAGCAATTACTTATCCTAAATATTAAGATTACAATATTAATAAGCACCTATTGCAAAACCCAATTACATAACTTGCAACGTAGTCCATTAAATTAAAATGAAATTTCATTCACGCTCTAAGGCTATTCTTTTCCAATTGAGGGTCTTGTCCTCTATTATTGAAAAAAACTATTTGGCCTTAAAAATATTTTTTACCGCACCAAAAAAAAAAAAAAAAAAAATCCCCAACTTTAAACACACTCTCACTTTTCCCAAACTGAAGTGCTCACACAAAGCCAACAACCCAGACAACCTTTGCCCAGGATGCTGAGGGGTGCTCTGGATAAATAGAAGAAAAAAGAAGAAAAAAGAAGAAAAAAGAAGAAAAAAGAAGAAAAAAGAACAGTGAGGTGATGTCCTTTCATTATTTAAAGGATTAACACAAGAAGAGTGAGTTTTAACTGTCCCTGATTTATTCACACACACAGGGATGTGTGCAGTGCTCTGTAGGACACAAGTGGAATGCTATAAATTGTATTAATTCTACTAAATAAATACTTTTCCCATCAATCCCACCTTACCCAGAGCCCCCCCATCCTCTCTCACCACCATTTCCCAATCAAAGATTAATTCTTCATGACCCAGGCTTTGAAATTCCCTGTTTCCCTCTGGACCAGCCACAGCTCCCCTGCTTCTGGTTCCTGGCAGCTCTGGAGTCACAGGACAGCACCAAAAGCTACTCAGTCATGGGATCCTGAGATCCCAAAAATGAAGTGACACATCACACTCTCAGAGTGCCTCCTTATCTCTCCCTGTCTTGGTCCTTTTTTCCTCTTGACCTTTCATTTCCTTTCTCTCGAGCTACAGGTGCTCTCAGAAATGTGAACTCAAGACAAGCAAGGTTTGCTGATATTCCACCTTCTTTCCAAAAAGCTGGAAAAAGAGATATCCTGGGTGTACTGGAGTTCACATCCTCCTCCTTACAGAGGAAAGGCTAAAAAAGGGAATATTTATGACAGGAGTGGTGGCTAAAGAGGCACAAATCCTACTGGTCCCAGCAGCTCCTTCTGATAAAGACCCCAACTGAGATAAAATTCCCCTCTAAACAAACCCCAGCTCCCAAGCAAGGGGAAAAAAAATAAAAAAAATCAGCTGTGGGTGGTGAGCCGGGCTAGTTACGTAAATCAGACCATTGCCAAGAACTCTGGGCTTGTTGCTTGCAGAAGTTGGAGAAATTGAACTGTCATATGAAAATGAGAGCTCGGGCTGGGCCAGGACAATTAAATGAGGAGTCACATCCCCGGTGTGAAGCGCTGATTTGCTGGAATTGTGATAAACCAGGAGGCAGAGAGACACAGCGTGCACCAACAGGCACCCCAGGCAGGCATCAAAGTCAGGTCTGAGCCTCAAAATCAAAAGCTCCCAGTTTACGACCTTAATATTGGGTTTATGTCAGCCTTGGCAATGGGTCTGGAGGGAGAGTGGCTGCCAGGTATGTGAGCAGCCCTGAGTGTGTTCCTGAGCTCCAAAATGCACACACAGAACACCAAAATGCACACACAGAGCCCAGGAGCAGCCCTGAGTGTGTTCCTGAGCTCCCAACATAAATAAACACATAAATAGTGTAACACATTATTTTTAAAATACAGAAGTGTTTAAAGAGTTGCTCTTTTTTTTTTTTTTTCTGTTGCAACTCCATAATGTTGCAAATTTTTGCAATACTGAGGTTTTTCTTAAAGGCCCCTCTCTCCCATGGGCACCTGAAGATATTGCACAAAATTTATTTTAAAACTTTTTCAGCCTTTACATCCAACAGATATAAAAAAATAATCATGTAAATGAGGCCTCAGCGTGAATCCACAAGCTGAGAAATAGAAATTAGTGAAAACCTCTGAACTGAACATTTTTGAAGGCCAATCGTGCAAGTGCCAAAATGTTTGGGTTGGGCAGAACACAACAACTTTTACAAAGTGCAGATGGATAAAGACTGTCAAAATACATTTTCTTCTTAGGTGTCTCATTCATCAAATGCACTCAGCCATGAGGATATCTTCTGTCTCAGAACAAATTCACTATCTTGAGCTTTCCCTGAAGCCAGACACTTAAACATCCATAACACAATGGAAGAAATCATTGTACGTTCCAGTTACTTCCCACAAAGTACCTGGAGATTTCCCAGTTACTTTCCACAAAGAGAAGAAATAACACACCTGGACTGAAGCTGGGTATTTTTATTTTTGAAAAGGTGAATTTTCTAAGGTCTAATGCAGACAGTAGATTAGAAATATTGCGTGCACAGAACTTCTACCTGCGAGGAACCTCTCGAACATGATTCACCTGAGGCCAGTATCCACCTCTGTGGCAGCTGGAGAAATGCAGGCAGGAAAATGAGATTTCCCTGGAGGCACAGAAGGATCTTGACTCTCCTCTCCGGGGCCAAGGACCACACCTTGCTTTCATCCACTCTCCTAATTACAAATAAAAGAACTCCTGGTCTGGATATTCTTTTCAGGCAGAACCTGTCGGACCTGTTGAACACTGAGGAGGTGTTTGAGGAGCCACCAGCCAGCCCGGGGAGCAGCTCCCATCTCAAAGGGATCCTGCTCCTGCGTGTTCCTCCTTTCCCTGGCTCCAGACTGTGCTCAGGGCTGCAAACTCCTCTCTTCAACTTTGTGCACGGGGGATATAAACTCAGATTCTTCCAGGGAGCACGAGGGAAGTTTGAGCTCACGAGGCAGTGGAGCATTTCAGCCTCTGCATAAGAGAGAAGCAGCTGATTCCTGCTCCTGCATCCTGATTTGCACAGGCAAAATCCAGCCTCACAGCAACCAAAGCGTTGCCATTTGGGAAGCCGGTTGAGTTGCATATCTTTGACATTCCTGGATTCTTGTGACCCTTCACACATCTCAGCAAGCACAGTCTGCTTCTCTACTTCAGCTAAAAAGCCCCACTGACATCTCAGGGAGATGTCCTCTCACAGTTTCTCTGTGTGAGGTGGGATACACCCAGATCAAATGCAACAACGAGGACTCCACATCCACAAACCTCAGAATAATTAGAATTAATTACTGTTCATGGGAATAAGCCCTGGCAAGGCAGCAGCCTCAGTAAAAAAAATCTGCAGTGCAGATGATCCCAAGATCAAAGTTCACCTCTTAGACTTATCAGCAGCAGGATGCAGCTACAAAGGGAAACTCACCATCAGTTCTATCAGATATCCCCACAGATTCTCCCTGTGCACACATCCCTTCCACAGGGAAGGCCAGAAGAACATAACCCAGCTGCCTGTTGATTTTCCCTGAGCAAATAATCCTCCCAGCTCAAAAGCCAGTAAGTCCTTGACACTATGTCAGGCTGCAGCAGATTTGCCACCAGTAAATTCGTGTCACTGGCGACATAAAATAGGAGATGAGCTGTGCTGCCAGCGTGCAACACTCACACATCACCCCTGCCAAAGCTTTCTGGCTGAATTCTTGTCTTTACTGACTTTTATGCCACCAAGAAAACCTCTCTCTGGTGAGCTGTGTGCCACCTCAACACTGTGCTATTCTCTGAACACAAATGTGCAAGTGTAGAAGGTGAATTTTCAAAGTTAAACCCAACCTTCAAACCTGGCAGTGACGCTGTGCTCCCACTGCACTCACTCTGCCCAGACCATCCCTATCTACCAAAAGGCAGTAACAGATTGGATTTTATACCCCACTTTCTCCTCTGGCTTTCCACAGGTTGAACAAACACTGAAGGCTCAGAGCTCTGTCAGCCTCAGGAGTGCTGGTGAAAAGTGCTGGAGCTTCTCTCCAGTCACACCAACACGAGAGACAACCACTGCACTACTGAATACTTCAACACTGCTTCTGGTGAGCTAATTTAGGCTTTATTTTATACTCCCAGACAGGCCTAGCTTAGAGCCTGCTCGATTTAGGTTTCCTTTGCTTGCTGGAAGATTGAATTTGTGTCAGGAATGCCTGTGCAGTGAAGACAATCCCAAAGAAACCAATTAGCCACAGCAACTGGCTTGGGATTCAGCATCAGGAGTGATATCCAAGCATTGCCAGAGGTTATCAAATGCCCAACAGCTTGCAAAACCTCACAGAAAAAAAAAAAAGATACTATAAAAAAAGGGATCCAACTGGGTTTGCTGTGTTGCAAAAGAGAGGTTCAAAATAAACCCTGCACCTTTGGATGCCAGCAGCAGCAGAATTGAGCAACGCTGTTGGTGATAAGCTCAGCACGGCAGTGGGTGCAGACAAACAGGTCCCAGGGCAGGGTGTCAGCAGATGACAGAGGGGCCTCCCAGCTGCAACCAGCACACACAAATCCTGACAGAAACAGCAGGTTAAAGCACCTTGAAAGGCAAAATGTCTGGTGGGAGTCATGAGAAGCTCAGCAAAGGGGTTTGGGGAGCTGAGTCCATGGAGCCTCAGGGTGCCCGTGGAGCAGATCCTGCCAGGAACCCATCGAGGCTCATCAGGAGCAGACAGCTCAGAGCTCTCCACTGGGATTAGGAACTATAACTTTTAAAAAAGCAACAAACAAATATCTAAATTTTTCTTAATTTTCCAAATTCCTCTTTCTTTCCACAGAAGCCAACAGCAGAAAGCCCATCACTTTCCTTCGTACTCAGACATTACAAGTGATATTCTTAATAAGCTGTGCACTTATTTTATTTAACATAGGAAAAAAATATTGATCAATAATTTTATTAAGGGCTACTATCAATGTTGATGTATTTAAAGCAAAGTAACTACTCAAAAATATTTCTAAAATTGGAGTTCGTCATTTTGGAATAAAGGAATAGTTGGAGTAGGTATAAATGTAACAAAAGACAATATCACTATGGTAAGTACCAGCACTCTGCAATAAAAATATCCTGAAATGAAAATATCCCAAAATGAAAATATCAGCAACAAACAAATATTCTGAAATGGAAAATATTCTGAAATCCTCCCAAAGACAGATCCTTGCACAGTAAATTCCCAGATTTCAGCACTGCTCAATGTGAACACATTGGAAGCCCAGAGCACTATTGGAAAACCATTTTATTGTCCACTGATGAGGTAAATCTAAGAATAAAAACAACTGAAAGAGGTCCTTGATAGACCTCATATTTTGGAGGTGGGTTCAAATGGGAAAGTGGAAGTTGTGCATGTTTTAAAATCAAATATTACTCCAGGTCAGGCTAAGCAAGAGGTGCCTTAAGACACAGAAACTGGAGAGAGGGACAGATGGAGCCACGGATGAACTCTTGTGTCGAGATCCATCCGGCTCCAAAGCAAGCAAATAAAGGCAGGAGATGTCCAGTAACAAAGTTACAGTTGTAACACACAGATGTTTTCACACAAACCAAACAGACAACGTGGGCATGACCCAGAAAATAAAAGCAGTTACTGCTCCTGGCACGGCTCCAGCAAAGCCCAGTGCATGTACTAAAATTGTTCCCTTTGAAACTAGAAAACACACACACAAAGGGCCTTTTCTGCACAACTGTTTAGAATTTCTCTGCCTTGCAGAGAGCAATAAATGTGTATCTAAAGCAAATTTATGCCAATGCTATGAAATTATAATCACCAGCAACACTGTTGCAGGGGATGCACAAAAATACTCTTGTTGTGTTTTGGGGCACCTTTCAATGAATGTGACATTAAGCTTAAAGTCAGAACAGAAAGGCGGGGGGGGGAATCAGAGTAGAGTAATAAATCCCTCTTCACTCTTCAATTTGCTAAATAAGAAGCATTTCTCCTTTTAAGCTTATGGATGACAGAAGTTTCTGTAGTGACATTGTTTATAGCTGCCCTGCAGATTTGTAGCCAGAATTCTGCTTTCCCAAGTAATTGATTTTTGAGTCAGCAGCAAAAGAGAGGGGGAAAAAAATAAAAGTAATTTTGGTGTTTGCATCTTGGGGAAAAAAATAAGTTCTCTTCAGGCTGAAGCAAAGCACTGCTGCCTTTTTTTTTTCCTTCTTGAAGAACAACAGGGCAAAAGGCAGAAGTTAGTAAAGCAGGGTGTTAACTGACTGCATCCTCTTTTTGTTTCACAAGCCATTCCATCGGGACACTCACCTTGGGTTGGAAAATCCACATTCAGATCCCTCCTCCTGCAGGTCAGAATTTGCATGGCATACCAGAAATAAAGTCTGGGTTCCCAGCCAGGGGGAAGAAAATCCCAAACAGATGCTCATTAGCTAAGAACTTGCATGTTGCTTTTTACAGCAGAACTGTAAAAAGTTCTATGATCATTTCACTAAAGACTTGTGTGACTGAAAAGGGAGTGAAGGCTGCATAGGACCACCTCAATTTTAAGGCAATTTTAACTGCTTCTAAAAGAACTGGGTTTATAATGCTGAGCCTGGTTTAAGGCATGGTGTTACAGGCAACAAGGAAGTTGCAAAGTGCTCTAATTCCAACCCTTCCAGACACTTGATCAAGTGCTGAAATAAGAACCTACAGAAACAAGCACATTAAAAAAAAAAAAAAAAAAAAAAAAAAAAAAAAAACAAAATAAAAAAAAAAAAAAAAAAAAAAAAAAAAAGCAGAGAAAGTAGTAAACATGCCAAATCCAAAGTGCTGCTGAAATCTTTCAGCTCCTTTCCTCTCACCAGTTCATGGGTGGCACTGCCATTCCCAAGGATGCCCTGTGCGTTCTCTGGGCTCTTCAAGGTCATCCTGGAAAGCACCCTGAGTTTTTCCAGTCAGCCTGCAGTACTTCTAATTAACAAAGAGCTTCAAAGAGCTTTTTTTTTTTTTTTTTGCTTTTTAAAACCAAATTAAACACACCAAATCATAGAATGGCCAGATTTCCATGACCTAGCACATTCCAGTTGTAAAACCCAGTCCATTCCTGCTGTTTCCATCCCCGCCAGAAAACTTCACAGACCAAACCTAATGGGTGAATAACTTCCCTGCATTGCTGGGGAATTCGGGCTGTAAGAAACCCGAGTTCTGGTAAAACAGACAAGCTGAGCACCAACGCCAAGGCCAGAATTTGAGAAATGACAACCATTTAGGAGGAGCACTGACCGGTTCCACATGGAACGTGCTCTCAGCAGCCAGCTGTGATTCTCAGAGCGCTGCCCGGCATCCGATGACAAATTCCATCCCAGCGAGAGAAGATTCCTCCCCCTCCACTTGCCAGACAACTTTTAAAGGGATCGTGTTTCAACAAGCACCGTTTCCTTGGGGGGTAGGACGGCAGCAGCCCCCGTATTTTATCGGCAGTGAGCTGAAAAGGGGCTCGGGAAGAAAAGCCGCATTGTGAGGCTGCCGCAGCACAGGAGCTCCGGGCGGGAACATCTGGGATGCTGAAGGATGCTGAGGACGTGTTTACAAACTGCAGGCTGCTGAACTCTTGAAAAATTAATGCCAAAGGAGCACGCAGGCCCTTTGTTCCCGCAGGAATTTCCAGCCCTCCGCTGGCTCCGTTAATGGGGTTCCCTGCTACTCAAACACGTCGAGGCGCCGGGCAGACAATTGCCCCATTTTCCAGCCTATTTAACGAGCTGAAAACATTCTTTTATTTTCTTGCTACAATAAACTCGGAGAAAAAGAGGGTGAAACTTTCTGGAGGTAAGAATAATTATTTTTTTTTTAAACAAAAACAAAACAAGCAGCTATCCCACGTAACACTCCTCACTTCCAAGGAAACCCTAAAATTAATGGGATGGCCCTGACACCACTCACAGGAAGCTGCTTTGTGAGATACTGAGTAATACAAACAGCTAAAGCTTTTGGAAAGACAAAAAGAGGGACGTCAGGAATTCAGCCATTCACATATTTGACTAAAAACCAGATTTAGTGACATTTAAATGAGACGATATTAGTATTTTCTGTGTAGCTCATCAATTTAAAAGCAGAACACTCTGCATGTTATTACTCAGAGTTTTATTATTTCAAGCTTTAGGTTTTCATACAACATCAGATGAGTCAGGCTGCATCTCAAAGATTAACCACTTTTGTTTTCCCATCACATTATTACTCAGCTGAAACACCACATTTCCAAATTCTTCCCCTTCCATTAAAAAAAAAAAAAAAAAAAAAAAAAAAAAAAAAAAAAGAATTTTGTATCNAAAAAAAAAAAAAAAGATGATTTATGTCACAAATTCCACTCCAAAACTAACAGAACTCCATCCACCACTGATCCAACATTATTTAAGTGACAAACTGATAAATGTACTTTTAACACCTCTCATGGCTGTTAAGGGATTACAAATGTAGATTTTTGCTGACACTGCTCCTCAGAAATCAGAGCTTCTCCTTAAGGAAAATTCAGTTTCTTTTGCTGGACAGCACAGATGAGCTCTGACCACAAGCACAGCTGCTAAATCATAAAAGCTATTCCATTACTTAATTACACATTAATTTCCACAATTAAAGAATCCAGGGTATTAAAGTGAGTTGCAGAACACCACAGTCTAATCACACCTCTGATTTTTAAGACCAACTTTTTGTGTAGATCAAACATCTGCCTTTCCTCTGAACCCACCTGGCAAAAAGACAATCAAATCAATATTTGAATTAGCCATGAAAGAGGAAACAAACATCCATGTGGTGAACTCATTTATATTCACAGGAGAAATTATCCTGGAGAACTTCTTATCCTCCTCTCAACCAGACAAGGTTCTGAAGAAGCTGGCAAGCTCTAAATTAAAGTTTGTGCTGGGTTAATTAATAAGAGACACCCAAGAGCTGACAAACCCTGATTAAAAACCCCCAAACACATGCAAAATATTGTTAAATTTATTGACAAAACGCGAAATAAAAATCTGAGCCCAAGTGGTTGTGTTGCCCTCAACCAAGCAGCATTGCAGCAAGTATTGTCCCACAAAACAAACAAACTTCTTTGCTGGAGGAGTCCTGGAAGTCACAGGAAGTATGATTTTTAGTAGAAGCATCATACAGAACCTTTTCATGATAAGGTAAATTCTTATTTAGGCTCAACTGGGAAAAGCCAAGGCAGGGATTTAGTCAGTCCCTGGAATGACTCCCAGATAAAGGAGCAGAACCCAACACTCCGAAAAGCAAGAAATTTCTTAAGGACACAAACCTATTTTAGGATGCCAAAAGAACCCTGAACACACTCCAGGATGCCCTTATTAAACCACCTGGGTTCCCTTCCACCCCTGAAGCAAAAGCTCCATTAAGGAGCAGCAATGCTGTCACCAGATTTGCTGGTTTGGACCTACAGGTGCAAATGAAAGTAAAAAATCACACAGTAAGAGGAGGTTCTACTGGAAATTGTTCATTATTTTGAGTGATATTTTGCTATAGAGTATTTCTTGGCCTTACACTACAATTCCTCCCAGTTCTACTCGGAATGGGGGGAACTTGTGAACAGAAAATAAGCAAGGGTTGTGACATGAAACTGCTACTTCTGTGACATGAAACTTCACTTTTTTGACATGAAAGTGCTCTCCTGTTCCCCATTTTTTTTTTTTCTGAAGCAGGTGAATCTCTAGAAAAAGGGAAAACAAACCCCACACAATCAAACCAATGCTGAAAAAAACCTAAAAATCCTCCAAAAAACAAACTCCAAATGATCCTTGAGAATTTCTTTGTACCAACTACATTCATAGAGCAAATTCCACCCAAATCCTCACTTTTAGTCACCGAAAACACCTTCAGGATCAGCATTTTCAGTGCTGATGTAACTGTTCCCATAGCAGGATGGAAGCTCTTTAAAGTTCTGCAAACATTGATATTAAAACCTTCCTCAGGCTCACTGCCCATAATTTGTCATAAATTTACACAACAAACAGTAGCAGTGTGGGTGGAAAGTCCTGGTGATGCTGGAAATATTTTATCATCAATATCTTCAACACAAATAACACCACTCAGATCTAACCCTGCTATAAAAACTGCTTGGTTTTTTTTATTTAAAACAATAAGCTCACAGAGTCATCTTCTTCAATAGTGCTAAAAAATAATAAATTCTCCTCAACTCAGCCTTGAAGCAGGATTTTTTTTGGGGGATTAACTATGCAAAACAACCATTGGATATTTATTGGTGAGGAGGTGGCAGCCAGCACAAAATTCATGCTCCTAATGAACTCCTGATACCAGTGAGGAACAGCAAAAACTCATTGGTGGCTCTTGTCTACACAAGGATTTTATTACCAAGTGGATTAGGGCAGGGGATTTTAAAGCACAATAATTCTTCTGTACTAGAAATATCAACTGCATGGTCTGGCTTAATTGTTTGAAGTGGATTAAACTAAACCACATCAAAGCAACTGCTGCCAACCAGCAACAGTGTTCACAGGCAAGTGTGGAACAGCAGCTCCAGGCTCCCCTGCATCATGTGGCTGATGGCCCATGTGCAAGGAGCTTGGCTGCATCAGAGGAAACTCCTTTTTGTGAGTGGAGCTCTGAATCAGTGCTGCAGAACACACACCAAGGCTCAGCAGGTGTGGATTTGGTTCAAGGCATTAAAACACAAAGCTGTCACCCAGGGCTTGGTGGTGCCATTTATGAGCTGTCTCCAAACCCTTCATTTCCCTGTTGTCTCCTGCTTGCCCACAGCAGACTTTTCACTATATTACCCCGAGGGAGTGAGAAAAGACATGATTTGTCTCATTCTTTCCCATATTTTTGAACTGTGCTTACACAGTGAAGGGAAGTGTGAGTAAAGTGTTCAATAAATCCACACAGACTCAGTACCAAGTGCTCACAGCACAACCTGCAAGCACAAGTCCTGCTCAGCATTTTCCTCCCCTGTTCTCTCAATAGCCAGATCATGCTGTTAAAACTCTGTTTATAACTGAAAGACAGTTTCCAAACCCCTTAGATGAGATAAATACTAAATTATAATCCTGCTTACTGCTTGAATACTTGATCCTCTAAAGCAAGAATCCTGTGCTCCTCTAAAAGCAGCCAGATTGAACCCAGAGCAGATGAGGAATCAGAACAACCCCAACAAGAACAGTGCAGGGAAAGGAGAGGGACAGAGGAGTGACAAGTGTCAGGCACCTCATTGGAAACTGCAAAAATCAGGTTTACAATACCCCATGTTCTATAAGGTTTATGGCCATGGTAACAATGAAAAACCAGCACAGATGCACATCACAGAGATGGTTACTCCATCTAAATCCCATTCCTGAAGCTCTGGAAAGATCCCAGCAAAACCTTACAGGTGCCACTTACAGATGAAAGAGTTGCACATTGCCCATAGCTCCTCATCAGGCTAAACAGACTTTTTATGGCCTTTCCTCCTCTAGTGACAAGTCAGAAATTACTGACAAGCCTTTAACATGTCTGGCTGATAATGACATCACTGCCTGTCTCCTTTTGTGCAGCCTTCTCTTTATGTTTTATTACAGACTGTACCACAAGCCTCAATAGCTGCTTCCACCTCCGTGGGAAGAGCTAAAATCCCAAACTGCAGCAGCCACTTCTGCTCCATAATTAATCTTTCCCGTGACACAGCAGTTAAACAAATGTGGTTCATAAATTTTCATTGCTAACAAGTGCAGGGTGTTTTAAACTGTGGAAATGCAGTCCATAGTTCCTGAGCTAAACCAGAATCCAGGGTTAACTTATCACTGACCAAGGAACACCCTGCCCAGTATGGAAACTGGGGGAAATCCACTGGGGGCCACCCATCAGTGCTGGGCATCTCTCAGTGAGTGTGTCTTGGGTTTTAGCCCTCTTTTTTTGTTTTCTCTTTTCATTACCATAATTACAATTATTTTATTTCAATAGTTACAATTGTAACTATCTCAACCCACAGGTTTTACCCTTTTTTCTGATTCTTCTCCCCATCCCAGCAGGCTGGGGACATGCAAGGGAGCAGCTGTGTGGCACTTGGTTGCTGGCTGAGGTTAAACTCATTTCTTTAAGCACTGCTAAGCTGAAAAGCATTTGTTTTAAACAGTTCAAGATTTGCATATACACCAAAACACTCCAGTGCTACTTGGCCCTGCAGTGAGTGCCCACAGAGATAACAGCATCCTTGACATGTCAAAGCATTAAATTCACAACCACTGGTGATATTCCTGCACTCCTGGGCACAACTGGAATATTGGGAACTGCAGAATTCTGTTTCAGACAAAGCCAGTGGGGATGCAGCAATGCAGACAGCACCACTGCTAGAGCCTCACTGAAAGCTCAGGCTAAATTCAAGATTAAAACTAACTGCCAAACTAACTTGTTTTTACCCAGAATGAAGTCCTGAAGCTGGCACAGAAAGGCACAAGCTCGGGGACTGCTCTGCTCATTTCTTGCTCTCAGCAGCTCCTCACACTGCAGCACTTTGGGCTGTGCTACAACAGCAGGGCAAGCTGGAGGCAGCACAAGTTGGAAGCTGCAGAGTGGCATAAATCTAATTAAGTCTAAGTGGTAAGACTAAAGGAATGTAAATTAGAACCAGATACACATCAGCTCCCTCACATGCAAGTTGCACTGAATCAGACTTCCTCTGGATTCCCTAAATCCAGCCCAACATTCCTGCCCCGTGCAGCTCAAAAATCAAACTACAGTCTCAGGCAATAGTTAACCAAAAGGAATGCATTTAAGCTCGAGAAAATTGAGAATACATATTCAAAATACACTTTTTAAAATGCAGGCAAAAGAAATCTCCCCCACCCCGGGCCAAAATCACAGCTGAAATTATTTCCTCAAGGAGCTCCACCGCTGTTTATTTCACCAGAAATAGTCAATAACTGGGGCAAACCAACCAAATCATCCCTCTGGAGTGGCACCACTGGAAACTTGGGACTTACCCAGTAGCAGAGGGAACATGCAAGAGCAGCACAACCAACATTCAGCACCAAGCAGACTGACAGCAGTAAACCAATTATTTTATTCAACATTGAAGGCAAATCACTTTCAAAAATATATCCAGAATGAAGACCAAAAGAAGAAAAGCTGCATTCATCTCAAAAGGTGATTTTATGCTCAGAAGCTCCTCACAAAAGCAGCTTGAACTCCCAAGTACCATTTTTCCATTGAGCACCTGCTGAGGTTGATACCCAGAGTGCCCACACTGCTCAGAAAGCACCAAGGACATTCAGGACTGAGCATGCAGGTGACAATCTGAGCTGTGAAGTGGCACTGAAGTGTGGCAGAACTGAAAATATTATCCTCATGTTAGTTAAGCCCACCTGAAATTCTTACCCTGAAGTAAAAGCAAAAATATTACCCCAAAAAATGGGCAATGTGAGGTTCTATGTCACAATCCTGGAAGTCCCTCTTGCTGAAGGGAAAGGCAAATGAAGAGCTCCTCACCAATGGCAAAAGTCACTCTGAGAGTTATCAGCTGAAATCTTTGCAACCCGCTGGTGCCCACCCAGCTGGGTGCTCTTAAACGAGAACAGATCCAACCAAAATTATCAGGGAGTCTGAGTTCCCAAACTGGCTTTAGTTGGCAGCAGCTCCATCACAGCTTTCTGTCTGCTAACAATGCAAATGCAGCTGGGAGAAGACTTTATTTTATTTAGATATATATTTATATATTTACATACATATTTTTATATTTTATATATATCTTATATATTTTAATATATTTTTATATTTCTATATANTATTTTTAATATATTTTTATATGAATATAAGTACATATCTTTGAATTTATTTTAGAATAACAGCAATGATTCTCTGCTGCCCACTGACCAATTTAAATGCAAAGCTGCTGGCTTTGCACCAGGGGAAGGCAACCTCTGAAGGGTTTTCTACACCTCCACATGACCCTGAAGAGAGTTTTCTACACATCCTGGACTCAGTAAAATTCCAGGCTGGATCAATCCAGCCTCTGGGCTGCTCCACGGTGCAAACACAAAGCAGCTGCATCCAGCAGGGCAGGGAACTTACGTTTCTCATCATCAGCATGCACCAGGGATGCTGCTCTCGACAAAACATCCAAGGGAGTCTCCATTCCTCTCTGGATCCTGCAAAATTCAAACCAAGGTTTCAGAGAGTCAACTCAGAGCACACCCACAGCAGGTTTGCAGCAGCAAGCAGCGATCCACGACAGCAGCAGGGCAGCAAAAAGAATCAAAACCCCAAATTTCTGCTGCTCTTTTCCCGTGACAGCAATGTGGGACTTGTTAAAAGTGTCATTGTTAAAAGCAAGGACACACCTGGATTGGCTTTGCCCCCAGCTACTCACCCAAAAAAAGCACCAAGAACATCAAATTCCCAAGTGCTGGCTCTGGATTGCTATAAGGGCATGGATTGCTTTCCATCCTCAGCATTCCAGAAACCTCTCCTCCACACTCTCTCCTATGCCTAAAGTGGAATCATCCAACTTTTATAATTTTATTAATTTTTTTCAATAACAAACACACAGTTGAACTCTGGGTATGTGCAGGTACAGCCACACACAGAATTGTATTTTTTTCAGTCACCATCACACCCCAGTTGTTTTTTGCTCCCTGGGTTTTGCCCCTCACAACACATAATTCCCACCCCATGGAGAATTAACCATTAAAACCCTTAAAATTAACCATTAACATTAAAAATGCCTGTTCCAGCACTACACCAAGCAACAGACCCCCATAATGCCAATGATCATATTGCAGCTTCTCAAAGTTTCTAGGATTGCTTCAGACCCTCAGCATTCCAGAAACTTCCCCTCCACACTCTCTCCTATGCCCAAAGTAACTTCTATAATTTTATTATTTTTTTTTTTCACTAACAAACACACAGTTGAACTCTGGGTATGTGCAGGTACAGCCACACACAGAATTGTATTTTTTTCAGTCACCATCACACCCCAGTCACTGTTTGCTCCCTGGGTTTTGCCCCTTACAACACATAATTCTCATTGATAGAGAATTAACCACTAAAACCATTAAAATTAACCATTAAAAATCAACCATGAACATTAGAAATGCCTGTTCCAGCACTACATCAAGCAATAGACCCCCCATAACACCAATTACTGTGTTGCAGCTTCTCAAAGTTTCACATGAACAACTTCAAGACAAA
>VXAC01007112.1:432153-445517 GCA_013399225.1 Rhipidura dahli | reverse complement strand
CGGCCCCGCTGGCCCCGCTGGCCCCGGTGGCTGCGCGGGCCCGCCGAGGAATGCCAGGAATGAGGGGACGCGGCCGCCGGCAGGTGGGGAGCGCCGCCCGCCCCCATTGGCCGCGCGCGCCGTGACGCCAGCGCAATTAGGGTAATGAGGCGGTGACGTCACATCCTCGCAGGTAGGGGGAGAGAAAGAGCGAGGGCCCGACCCCGCCCACGGGGAGGGACACGCGGGAGGAGGGACGCGGGTTCGAGCCCCGGGAGGGTCGGGAATGGCACGGGGGGCACGGCAGAGCACGGGGGAGGACAACGCTGCTTCTCTCCCAGCCTGCTCTAACCCTAAACCTCGTCCTCCCCCCGCAGGAAAAGCTACAGGCAAACTACACAGACTAAGCTACACCTACAGGAAAACAGCAGAAAAAGTCTCGCTCCAGGACAAAGCGCCTTTCCAATGCGCGTTTCGAATTAAAGCACGCTGCCGCAGCATCAGCGGCACTGAAACGCGCACGAGTGACGGGGAGCCAGTGTTGCAGAGCCTGATGCAGCTGCCCCGGCTCGGCTCGGCTGGAGGATGGGGGTCACATCCACGCACCCCGCGCGATGTGACGGGAATTGGTGTGAGCAGACCCGCCGCTTCGTTTCCTGTTTACTGCTCGCACTGCCGCGGGGTTTTATAGCATCCCTGCTCCCGGTATGACTCACTCGGCCATCGCAGGAGCTGCCAGCGGCCAGACGCGTGTGAGAGTAAAGCTGAGCCCTCGCCGTAGCCAGAGAAATGCTCCGGGACAGGAGCTCCTCGGCGCCGCTGCGCAAAATCCGAGCGTTCGGAGCGACCCCGGCCCCGCACACCGGGCTCTGCTGGAAAAGGATCGCACCCGTTCTCACCCTCCCGGCGCTCCGAACACCAGCGCAGCCTCCCAGTGGCATTCCCATGGCTGCGTTCATTCCCAGTGTGCCGTTTCCAAGATTCCGGCAATTTAGGAGCAAGTCTTGCACTCTGCCTGTTTTCAGCAATGTTATCAAATCAAGCTGTCGGGCAGCTTGTGCGTCGGGAAAGAGCCGCTTCCCAGAAGCCCAGCCAAGGTTTCTCCAGGGCACTCTGAAGAACCTGGGAATGCTGTTCCCACAACAGGCCTGCAGGAATTAATTGCAGAGCAGCAGAGGATATGGGAAAGTGCTGCACTGACTTTCTGGTGTCCACACTGTCGCCACCAAACAGGTCCCAGAGAGCTGCATTTTATCCTCACAAGGACCTGAGGTGGTCTCAGGCGGCTCTTGGAGTGCATTGCGAAGGGGAAGAAAGACAGCAAATCAACCTGAGCCCCACCAAAAGCCTTGGGGTTGCAGATTTGTGGTGGAACCCAACAAGAGCACAGGGCAGCAGAAACAGAGAGCGTTTCCATGGAATTCTGCTCATGGCATTTCTCCTGCCCAGCTCCTCCTTCCTCAGGGTGACAATAAATTCACAAGTATAGAAAGGGCACCACAAATGTCTGTGTTTGCTCAAGGAAAAGAGGCACCGAGGCACGGCAGGGTTTATTTCAGATGCTGAAATTGTGATCTCTCCATGAAATGGTGGAGGGATCACAGCTCCCACACGCAGCCAGAGCAGCAGCCCAGCCAGGCAGTGTGGGAGGTGTAGGGCAAGGAACGGCCGGGGATGAACCCACACACCCTGCACTTGGATTCCTTGAAAGATCCAGAGCCCATGAAGGCTCTGCGCTGTCCAGTTCCCATTTAAAAGTCCATCAAAACCATGCAAGAATAGCTGACACCGAAGTATTTTCATATCCTCGCAAGGACAGGTCATGAGATCGCCAGGCCACCAAAAGCTAGCCAAAAAGCACATTCCAGACCTAAATTAAATCCAGATTTAGACTCCACACACTCAGTATGTCTAATAGGAACACTTCAGTTGATAAAAGAAATGAAATGCATGAAGTGTCAGAACAACCATGAACATCATTTCATCCTTGTTGCAAAACCTTCCTCTACAACACCTGTAACAATATAAGGTAGTATTTATATAATTTTAAAAGAATTGATATTGTATTAATAGACTACTGGAGATTATTTTCATTACCAGCAAGCAAGAAGAGGAGTTTGATGATCTAATATTTGGGGAAAAAAGTAGTCAAAATAGTAATGTAAAACTTGTTTGAGAAAACAAGACACTGGACAAGAAAAATACCTTGAAATATGGAAAACAAAACCACAGGCACCGAGAAAAAATCTGAACTAGACATTGGTACCTATCACGAGAATTAATTGATGCAGACTAATTACAAGGCTTTTTAATATGTATCTCTGTGAAAATAAAAGTCTGCCACTCCTGTTTGTAACTGCTGGAGGGAAGAGGTGGGAAGGGTTTCTTTGTTTAACCAGACAGAGCTCCTGGGGTGAGGAGGAGCTTGAGAAAGGAGAAGTCCAAACAGCTTTTGATCCTTTGGAGCTGTGATTACAGCTCCCAGCAGAAGTTTTAGAATGGGATATTTATTAAACATCTCAGGAGCCCGAGGAACATCAGGTGGCTGGGAGCAGTGACCTCGTGTGTTCCCCTGCAGACAGGCTTCCCACTGCAGTAAGGTGTCAACAGCTGGACAAACCCCAAAAAATGGAGCACAAGTTGTCAAACGTTGGAAAGCTTGGACAACAAATCTTAGCACAGCATAAGAAAGCCTTGTTGGAGCTGCTGAACTCAACACTTGCTGCTCACCAGGCAAATTCACAGATGAGGAAAGCAAACCCAGTCTGGGGTGAGGAGCTGCATTTTGTTCTGCTCGGGTGTTAAGATTCGTTTGGCACAAACTTTCCAACCCAACGGCATCAAAGGCTCTTTGCTGACTCAGATACCAGCAAAAACTTACTGTGCTGAAACCCCAAAACTGGCCAAGATAGGTGAGAGTTGTAGCTGAACTCAAACAAAAGTAGTGCTTCAGCACCCAGGTAAGGTGGCCAAGGCATGGTGCAGATCCTGGGCCAGACTGCAGCTGCCAATCCTGTTCCAAATGGATGTTGATCACCAGAAATTAACCACATTCTGCACACGGTGTGGCCAATGAAACCAAAGGTTTAACCCCTGCGTGAGGGAGCTGGGACTGTGGCTGGCCCTGGATTTCAGCTGCCTAAGGACAATGTTTTAAGACTTTTTAAAAATTTTTTCAGTATAGAGGCAGGAAAGGTCCTGAAACCGGAGGGGGAAAACTCATATTCTAGCAAATGCAGTTTCAGTCTGCAGGGAGATCCCATGGCCTAATCCTACAGACCCTACTCAACCATGAATCAATTATTATTGAAATGAAGCCTGGCATCTGTTCTATGACCAACCCAGAAAACAAAGCATTTCCACATTAGTAAGAGTTTCTTACTGCCACCCCATTTCGTTTCTCACAATACAGATGCTTCTTTTCCAGCAGCCAGGAACACCTGAAGTTCCCTGGAGCCTGCAGAGAAGCCCAGTGTGTACCAAACTCTGCACAAAGATGATGAAGTTGGTGTCAAAAGCAAACAGGTTCCTCAGAGCTATCACAAACCCCAATATCTGTCACAGGTTTAATAAGACCTGGCAGTGCTGTGCCACCTCTGTCAGTCCAATTACAATGCATGCTTCCATCTGTCCACACCTTCTTTAAATAAAACTGCTTCATTTTACACCAAATGCCAGCAGCTTTTAAAATCAATCTCAAGGCACGTTTCATCACACACAAATTACGTGGCCTTGGAAGCAAACATCTTTTCAGCAGTTTCTCCTGAACTCTGAATCTCAAACTCTTCCTTGCAAAAATCCACATTCATCTGCACTGCAGCTCAAAGCTGCCTTACACAAAAACACACCCAAAATCCAAAACAGGATTTTAGGATTTAAATTTTCTTGGAGATAGTTTATTATTTCATTACACCACAATGTGTTAAATTGCAGCAATTCCAGCTGGACAAGTTGATCCCAACTGTAAGTTGATGGAGATGGTTATTTATTACCTGCTTCAAGACAAAGCTTGCCCTCTTCATAATTGTCTGCCCCATCATCCCAAGGAAGATGAAAAGAGACAGTGTAATTCCAGTTGGAGCAGGGTCAGAACAGCAGCATAATCTTCAAGCAAACAATGAGACACTTCCAGACTCAAACAGAGCCATGAACACCACTAACTTTGCTCTTTCAGAACATTCAACCACAGGTACTTTTTGCTTGCTTTGTTCTGGAAAAGGTTTCCCCCCATGGAGGTTCCCATAAGATGAAGACAAACAAGATAGCTGAAAAAAAAATTAAATACAAAGGGAGTGTCAGATTACCAAATTAAAAGCAACCTTTGGCCACAAGCCACTGGTTTTAATTTGTTAAAGTTTTGTTAAGCAATGATAAAAAGACCACAAATGGTTCGCAGCAGAACTCCAAATGGCAAATTGAGTGTAAAGGAAAGGTCAGTGTGATCCACAGCTGAAGGTGAATATTCTGAGGAACCTCTTTATTATGCACTTGTTCCTTATGCAGTAAACATTCATACAGGTTTAAGTCCCTGTCTGATTTGTATCCTATCTCTCACACAGGACCAGATGAACTTCAGTAATTGAAATCATGAACAGGCTGCAGCTCAAGGTGAGATGCAAAATCATTTTCAGTCTTTCCACATTAACTCATGGTAAGTGACATCATTTACACACATCTGCAGGCTGGAAGAAAAGGTTCTTCAGTCATCAGGTCGGGCTCTGCTCGCAGGGAACAGGGACAGGAGGAGAGGGAACAGCCTCAGGATGGGCCAGGGGAGGCTCAGGGTGGACAGCAGCAGGAATTTCTTAATGAAAAGGGTGCTCAGGGATTGGAACTGCCCAGGGAGGTTTGGAGTGACCATCCCTGGAAGTGCCCAAGGGATTCCTGGACGTGGCACTCAGAGCTCTGGGCTAGGGACGAGGTGGAGATGGGGCACAGCCTGGACTCAGTGGTGTGGGAGGGCTTTTCCAACCTCAGTTATCCTGTGATTCTCTAATACAAACAGCACACCCATTTTCAGTTCTATACTGGAAGGGGAATCCTGCTAAAATTGGTCACAGACAGATAAACTGGACAAACAACAGAGGAGACATTCTTTAAACAACAACAGCAACAAAATAAAGCAAAATAAACCTGCTTTACTTTAAAAGCAGCTGTGCATGTACAACCCTCCAACATAATCCACTTAAAATGCTGTAAGAATTTCAAGTGCAGTGACGCATTTCATCCTCTGCTGTTGTCTGCAGGGAGCTCACCTTCAAAGTGCTGCTGACTCAGTCTCCTCCTTGGCAAGGGATGCAGGGACAGAGTGAATGGGGAAGGTGCAGAACGAGCACAATCCCACCACCTGTGACCCAACACCAGACTTGGGAGGCAACGAGGGGAAAGAAAAAGAGAGGAAAAAACAAACAAAAAAGATTATCTAGAATTTCTTGTGCAAATGATTTGGTTTTAAAAAGCTTTGCCCCAGGCTGTAAAGCCAAAGCACTGTGACAGCATCATGAGGCAGACACTGCTCTGTGTCAGCCCAGCCCCTCTCCTGCAGTGCTCCTTGAAGCATCCCAGGAAGGTACAAACTTCTTGGCTCTCACTCTTGTACAGGGAGTCTGAGAGAAGGACAACTTGAGGGTGGCAATATTAAAAGAGAAAACCACAAACAAAACAACAACAACCAACCAAACAACAACAACAAAAAAACTTCACTGAATGCTGCCCTCTCAGGCTTCACTATGAGTTTTAAAATAGGAGGTTTGGAGAAACTTTGGCAGGAGGCAGAGATTAAGCAAATAATCACAGTGTGGGAACACAACCTTTCAGATTTACCACGTGCACCATGGAGATAAATAGGTCCCCTGTAGAGAAGGAATACAAATTAATTCAATAATGAGATGTTTTACTATTTATTTCGCTTATTTAATTGAGTAGGGGAGGTATCTTAAACATCAGGTTCAAGGCTTTCAAAGGTCTCACAGTACAACAAAGGGAAATGAAGGAACCAAAACACAGAGTGTTTGGTTATGATCAGTTTTTGGGTTGTTTTGCTTTTAAAGACAGCTCCTTGTGGCTGCAAATTCCTAAAAATCAAATTTATTCAAATTTAAAACCAGGAAGAACCCTCTTTACCCACCACACTTGCACAGATTTTCAGTCAGATCAGAGTGTTGCCTTTGCAGCTGCAAGACCTTCCATTTCTCAGAAAAGAAAAAAACCCATGCAAATAGTCCCCCCCACCAACTACTGGAAAGGATCTGGCAGAAGGATGAATTATGAAGGCAAAAATGACATGGAAGTTCTTAGACTAAAGATATAACTAAAATATTTGGAGTTGGGATGAATAATTTCAGAATGCACACTCCGAAGCTTCCTGTTCACGTATTAAAACTTAATCCACTTCTAAACGTTTCTGATTGAACCAGGCTGAGTAAGAGGTTAGAACACACAGGAGAAAAGTGATTGCTGCCTCTCCCTGAGGCAGTCATTAAGTCCAGGATCAGTTAGCAAATGTGGTGGAGATTTTTATCTAGAAAAGCAGGTAAATAAGGTCACTGCAAAACTTCATGAAACCATAGTGCCTAAAGTGACAGAGCAGCTGTTGGCTCCAACAAAAAGCAGAGCAGAAAATAGCTGTGTAGAGGTCATGTCTCTTCTGCTGCATAGGCAATACAAAGAAAATTCATTTTCCACACACACTGCATGGCCAACAGTGACTTTGAAAATGAAGAATATTTTGTCCTCTCTCAACACCTTTCCCACGAAAAGCTATCAGACACACCCTGACCTGATATTCTGACCTTCAAAGCATATTTCAGCTTCAACTCTATTTTTAAAATAATTGCTGGGAAAAGGCATGAGTCACAATGCTGCTTGGATCCCCCTGCACTGGACACTCACCAAGGGCTGTGTTTATTCTGAAGTTTCCCAAGTCAGAGCAGGCTCTTGCATTACCACCTCAGTGTGAAGAACAAGGTTCAGTTCCCTGAGCCACCCAGGAATCCTGGCCTCTATATCCATCCCAACCTTCCCAATTCTGGCACAGATGCATGTTGCAAACATCAGGAAGCTCTGGGATACTGCAAAGGATTTCTACCAGAAAGGGATCCCACTTGCTCAGCTGTCTGCTACCCACGGGCACCTTCTTTGTGCTCAGGTTGCAGCATCTGCTCCAATCTGCTGACAGTGAAGGTCAACAAAATGCAAAGAGAAGCCTCAGGGAAGCACAGGTGAGAAATACAGGCTCTGCACTTAGAGATACAGGTGGAATTTGAAGGGTCCCACAGCCAGGCACCTGGAGAAACTCCCTGCTCCAATGCTGGGGAAAAGGGGAAACGTGCAAGCGACAAGGAACACGTCACACAAGTGCTGATGGAGGTCAGCAGCCTGTGTGGTTCAGCTTGGTGCACTCCCCAAACCGAGTTTAGGAGCAGCCAAATGATTACATATCCAGTCAAATTTTGATTTCCCCTTCTTCCTGTGCCATCCAGTTCATTCCCTCTGGAGCATGAGGCTGTTACACACCCCACTGGCACCATGGATGTCAGAGGCAGCGAGGCCCATGCTGCTGACTCACCTACACAAACCCTCAGGAGCTTGATTGGGTCCAGGCTCTTCATTACAAAGAAGCCTTTTAAGACATCAGAAATAAATCATCTGCCTGGTTGCCTTTAATGAAAGCTCTGTTACACAGGAAAAAGGGGGAGGGAGCATGAAACAATATCTAGGGTGGAACAGCCAAGCCAGAAAAGAGGGATGTCTGAAGAACAGAGTGAAAGACTTGAGAATTAACTCAAGAAGAGAAACAATAAAGCAACATGGAAATGGAGCAGGAAGGTATAAACAGGAAAGTTACAAATGGAATGAAAGGCTAAAGTGACTTTTTTTGTTGTTGTGAAAGAACAAACACACCTCATCAGGACAAAGAGTCAGTAACATATTCCCATGTACCAACTTCCCATGCAAAAATCCCCGGCTCTTTTAGTGGATTACAGCTGTGTGACCAGAAGAAATCATTTCCACACACTGGTGGGGAACTTCAAAAGCAGCTAACAAGGCTGAAATCAATCTCTCTTCTCTTAAAAGTTTTACATAGCAAAGCTCTGTAACAACTACCCCGAGTATTCTCTTAACAATCGCGAGGAGTTCACAGCAAGCTGCTCAGGGCTATGATTCATTCGTGGCTCTCTGCCAGAAAAATAAATACATTCAAGACCAGTGGCCCCAAGGGGAAAGGTAGGCCACTCTTTAAAAAGCACAAGATAAATGATTTACAGAGCAGAATCCAGTTTTCAGCCTGTGTGGATGAGGAGGAAGGACTTTTTTACATCTCCCAAAGATTTAGTGCACAGACTTGGATACTGGCAGTGCCTCAGCAGATGGGGGGAACTAGGAACTGTCGAGCTGGGATTTGCAAAACTCCCTCCAAAGAGCCAAAAATTGCCCCTTCTATTGCTATAAACAGAGATCCTAAAGCCAAATCAAGACTTGCAGTGGGTATCCAGCAACACCAGGCAAACACAGGCGGCTCAGGTTACAGGGAAGTGCAGTAAAGTCACACCTGTGCTGGGACAGAGGGATCCTCTGGCTAAGTGACAGTGACAAACAGGGCCTGACACCACACAGCATCTGCTGCACATCCAAATGGTGAATTAGCTGCTAAACTGCAAGCAGTGCTTTACTTTTCTTTTTTTTTTTCCCCACAAGAATGTTATTTCTGGGGTAAAAGCTCAGCCAGACAAGGAAAAAACCAAACATGCTAATCAGGAAAGATACATTTTATTTCCATTGTTTACCACTAAATTATTTTTATCCTTGACATTCTCACAAGTAAAATGAAATCTTTGCTGAATCTATTTCTCTTAAGAAAAATTTCCCAAATTAGCAAACCCACCTGAGTCAGTGTGAAAAATAATCTATTTACAAAAGATCCTCTCAATTTATTGCACCAAACTTGGATACTGCCAGTAATGCCCATTCTTTCATGGCAGGATTAATGGAACAAGTCATGTAAAGCCAGTTTTCTTTAGTTTGGCTAATTTAAAGGGAGTACAAGTTCCATCTTTGTGGGCAGCATTTCAGGGGGAAAAAGATAATCAAAGAATTAAAAAGTATGTGTTTTTGTTCTTAATATTCCCAATTTTCAAGTGTTTGGACAGAATCTCCTGGCAAACAACACCTATTTCACAAGCCCAAGCAGATCCATGGAATTCTGATTTTCCTTCCACCTCTGGCCCCTGTGACAGTGCCCATGAGTTGGGCACTTTTCATCTCAGCCTCATGAGAGGAACACACCATTCTATTATTATTAAATATTCTTAATTATTAATATTATTAAATATCCTCCTTAAAGGATCTGACACCGAGCCAAGCTGCTCATTTCCCTCTCCCGCGCTGTGGCAGCTTTTTGGATGCAGGATGCCACACACCTGAGAAATAATTTCCCATTCCCAAGGTCTGCCCTGCAGAGCAGCAGCCAGGGAGCATCCTCAGAGGAATTCTCAGGATGACCCTGGCAGGGCAGGAATGTCAGAGGACAGTTCCATACCTACTCCAAACTCCACAGATTCTCCAGTTCTGTAAATCCCTGAAAGGACTCAATTAGGGACACTGAGTATTTCGAAAGAGACCCTGAGGGTATTTTGGGAAGTAAAGCTCAAAAAACACACAGAAAATAAGTGACTTTGGGGTTTAATCCATCTGTGCAATCAATCTTTTCTACTTAGAGTTCTTCAAAATTCAAGCTCTAATATACAGGAAAATTCACTTCAGTATTTACAGAGTATAATTCCTTTGCCCTGTTGCCAACAAACCTCCCATTAAAAAGGAAAATTGGGCATTTAAATCATCAGAACAGACTTCTTAAATACACTGTAATCTTCTCAAGTATGCAAAGTCACATCTGTAAAACATTTAGAGAAAAAGTACCATTTATTTACCCATACACAGTATGTACAGACTCAAGATGTCTTCTTTAACCCTCCTCCTTTGGTCATCTTATACAATTTCTTCATACTGTATGTTATAGATTTCTTTGCCCCTAAAAAAGAAAGAAAAGAGGGAAAATATCGACATTTATGAAGGCTGACTCAGAAGGTGCTTAGTACATCAAAGGAAGTGTTTCCCTGGGGGAATGACAGCCTAATCCAGCGGGCAGACATGCAAATAACCTTCCTGTCACAGTCATAACACAGTAAATAATGACACCAAAAATACTTTTAATGCTATCAAAGCAGAGAAAATAGAACAGAATTCTGGTAAATACCATGCCACTGCACTTGGCATACACTGAAGGCAGACAGCTCAGTTTTCAGGGATACAGCAGCAGTTGTTGCCTCCACACATTGAGGAGTTTTAGATTTGATGGGATTGGGGATGACCCCAGACAATTTGTAGAATGAATCATTGGAGTTAAACAATTTCTGAAGTTCTACCAGAGATGAGCCTTCTCTTACAGACCTAAAGTAAAAAACCCACAGCCTTTATGATGTTGAGTTTAGCCATCAAGTATTTGTAAATTTAAAAACAAAACACTGTAAGTCTTGCCATTTCAGGGGGGTTCTGAGATCCCAGCCAGTGCAGCTACTTGCTTTTCCTTGTTTGTTTAAAAAAATCACCCCAAAACAAGCAAGTAAAAAACCCAACCCAACACACAGAGGGACTGTTCAGGTTACACTGCAGTCTGATCACATCTTTACCAATTCAGAACTGAAAAGGCGGGTTTTTAATGCTGCACAAAAAGCTCTGCTTTTGACACCTGCCCAGATTAAAGGTATGGTAGATTATACCCACTGCAATCTTTCCTATGTTTATTTAATTGAACACTGACTACAAATACACAGAAGGAATTTAGCCAGAAGTCACACAACATTACAGACCAGAACACAAGGAAAGATCTACAACAAACAAGCAACTTCAACCCAAGTTTGTGCTGCACTGGGCTTTTTAATTTTTTGGGGGCATAATAATATCTGATTTGGGAAGACCTCAAGAAAATAAAGAAAGAAAAAGCAAAAGAAAGAAATCATTTAAAGGTGTAATATTTTAAGTGATAGATGCATTCAAATTTGAGTTGCAAGAAGTCAAATGAGTAGGCAGCAACAATGAAAAGTGCACACTTTTATTTCTGGAGGAATGTGACAGAGTGAGAAGGTTCTGAGAACAAACAGGCTGCAGAGAATCAGTTCTGCACTTCTCATGTCTCCAACTGCAATTTCAATAAACACAACTTCACCTTTTGTAAGAAACCATCCATACATATATTCTGAACTTACAAACCCATGTGCATCCCATCTGTATGCTCCAACTTTTCCATATTTAATAGGTTTTTGTAAAACCAAGCACACTAATGAAGTCATGACAGGCTTTTCTTTGCAGCATCTCAAATAACAAGTAAATAATCATGTAAATCCTCAAGTGCCTGACATATCTCACGGAGCTTGCACACACAGTAACAATTCCTGCTGCAGCACAAGGCCAGGCTGAGCTCTGGCACGGCTCAAACAAAAGAAATGGTTCCAAGCTGCAATGTTAAAACCGTGGCTTTGGAAATGCCCCTCGGACAGAGGAACTGCTCTGCCCTTCCAGTGAATTCCGGGCACTTTGGAAGTGCAGCCCACAAGGAAAGCGATTCTCTGAGCCTACCCAGCTGCCCTGCCCCGCTCAGCAGCAGCCGGACATGGTCCTCCTCCCTCTGCAGCCCCCGAACACCGTCCTCCTCCTTCCACAGCCCCCGAACACCATCCTCCTGCCTCTGCAGCCCCCGAACACCGTCCTCCTCCCTCTGCAGCCCCCGAACATCGTCCTCCTTCCTCTCCAGCCCCTGATCTCCACCCAGCGTACGGAACGAGCTGCCCCAGCAGGGGCACAGCCCAGGTTTGTCCACCCAGGCGCTTCCCCAAAACAGCCCTCGGGCTGGTGAATCACAGCTGCAGTAAAAGTTAATGGCTGCAATTAAGGCTCACTCTCAGAATCCCAAGCAGTTGGACCACATGAAAATGTCTTTCTACTTCAGCTCTGAATGTGGGACTTGGTGGTTCCACCACCTTCCCTTTGGATTTTTCCACTCTAGGACACAGAACAAAGCCCTGATGCGCATGGGACCGAGCCCACAGCATTGCAGTGTAAACACGACCCGTGTCTGGTTTTACTTAATCCACGTTGAGTTTTCTGCAAGTGTCAGGGCTGTAGGACAGCGATTTGGCTGTGACTGAGTCCTCCAGAGTTTCCTGGTAGGTTTGCCTGGCTGCAGTGCCCTGTATTTCCTTGTGAAAAGGAATACTGATGCATATACTGCTGAAGGGCTGCCATGTGGAGCAAATCATTATATGTTTGTAGTGCCCATGCAAACCTTGTACAGGTATTTACAGTGAAGCCAGTGGCCTGCAGTGTCTGCCCAGACAGCTGCTGAAGAGAGTAGTTATCACAAAACCATAGTATTTTATAGCAAACCTGTTCCTTAAAAAAAAAAAAAATCCTTGAAAACAAATGCTGTTCAGAACATTTGTGCTAACTTAAAAGTATCTTGAACAAATGCTTCAACTGATGATTTAATCTACCAGACTGTATTTATAGAAAAAAAATTCAAGGCTTGCAACATTCCTTGAGTAAAATATAAAGAAGAAAGAAGCTAAAGAAGTATCAACATCTTCAGAGGAGCTAAATATAAGAGCTGCAGAGCGAGTTCCCAAAGCCCAGGCATTCTCTGGCTATGTGGGAAAACAAATCAAGCCCTGGTGCCATCTCTAATGGGAAACAGAGAGGCAACCTCGCCACAGACTCGAAGAAATACACAGGCACATTTTCAAACACTAAATAGGGCATTTAACAACAAACAAAAACAGAGCTGGAGCTCGCCTTGAAAACCACATTGGCAGAGAAAGATGAAAAAAGTTCTCTTCAATGGGTGGAAATTCCTTTTTGTTCTTGTGCTCCTTGGCAGTAATGCTAATAGCCAGCATAGCATCTCAGCACAGCTATTGCTGATTTCACATTGAATTTGGAGATGCTGTACTTTGCACTGCCATGCTGTGGACCAGAGCAGGCATCTCACCTTTGCTGGTGTTGTTAGGATAAAATAATTCAGATTGTGTGCCCTGTACCACTTCAAAAAGAGTGATGGCCAGCTAATGAAAACTCTCTTTTGCAAGCAATGTATTTGTACAGTTACTAGGAGCAGCAATAAAAAGTCATAGCTTCCTTCTTGGAGCCATAAATTTCATGAATCTCTTTCATAATTCTTTCATTTAAGCTACTATTCTTGACATAAGTACTGCAGAAGGTCAGAGCCTTGTACTGTTCCTAAAGTCTCTGCTAGAAAGTGTGCAAACAGGTCTTGGGGGAAGAGAATATTAGACAAGATTTGGATAAAGAATAAAGAAAGAAATGCAGCATCC
>VXAC01007112.1:419494-431971 GCA_013399225.1 Rhipidura dahli | reverse complement strand
AAAGTAAGAAAAATCCACTCCCCCAAGCCTCCTTGCTCAAATTTGGCTTGTTCTGGAGGCAAGGAACCAAAATCACTTTGTTCTACCTGAATCAAGCCATAAAAATATGTTTTCACCACTAAAACCACTAGTAGAAAATAGCTTTTAAATACAACTCTCCATAACTGGCTGATTAGAAGGAAACCATAGTTTGTTTTAAAGCTAAAAAACCCCACCATACATAAAGCAAAAAGCATTTAAGACAAAGGGAAATAGAGACATTTCACAAATAACTGGTTTCAGGTGCACAAACCATGATAAAAATTACAAGTGATACTCCAAGATGCATTAGGACCCCCCAAAGTCCCAGTGCCAAGAGAGGCTGCCAGTGATTTACTGCATGAGAATCTAACGAGCCCCAGAGGTGATTTTCTGTCCATCACAACAGGTAGGAAGGGAGCATAAATAATCCACAACTTCACTCTTTCTGGTCCTACTCCTGCACTTACACAGAGAGCTCTGCCCCATGGGGCACCCAGGATAACTTGAATTCAAACAGGAATTTAAACCCAGTAATGGCATCATTTGAAAATCACTGCTTTAGTGGAAGAATTGGGAATAAGGATGAATGAGTTCAGAAATTTATTTGAGCAACTTTAAGGCTTTTTAATACAAAAAGTGCAGAACTAGTATCCATCAGTCAAATCTGGTCTGCATAGAAAGTAAAATTGAACTCAGAAGCTGTTTTTTCTTACTTTTGGGTTGTTGAAGGGTTTGCTTGTTTATTTGTTTAAGAGTCACACAGACTGCAATCCCTTTCAGCATTTCATAATTTTGCAATAGTTATAATAAAGCCTCTGCTTTAAATGTTGCTTTTATTTTCTGGGGACTTTTAATTAAACACACAAAAAGTTTATTCTTTAAACTCCTGTGACGAGACAGTCATGGGGCCCAGTCATTTTTCCTTTGTGAAATCAGAAGGCCCATGTTGACAGAAATCACACACATTCTTACCAGCTGTCAGGATGGTTTTAGCACTCTGCACTATACTGGAGGATCTCACAATTCCTGAAATGCCTGCAGAGGGAAAAGCACACAGACGTTACACATCTCAGCACTTGTGTGGGGATTTTTTTTACCCTCCTCCATGCACAAGTTAAATATTGTGCCAGTTATACAATCAAGCTAGCCTGAAAGTAAAACATACACTGAGAAGACTTGGGTTGGCTCTGCTTTTTCACACTAATTAAAAGTATTCTCTAAACTATTTCAAATTATTTTATATATAACATACTGAAAAAAACCCCAGATCCATACTGAAACAGACAACAAGCAGTAGGAACTGATCAAATCCATTTAATTAGTGTTCCTATCAGTTCTCTACTAAGATGATTAATCACAGAGGATTCACAGATGTTTCATCTAAGTGCTGGTAAATTAACATTCTAGAGCAGAACAAATTATTCTCCCTGTTTACTTCAACATGAAATTGGGATTTGGCTCTTCTTTGATCAAGCAGAGATCCCTCTGTTGTGCAGTGCTTGCCTGGCTTTTCTAAACTACAGCTTTTGGAGATAAGGCTTGTTTACCACTTTACACTGTGGCCCACTCAGTTCTCATTGTCCAGTGGTTCTTAGGTTTTCATAGAATAGTACATAAAACCTTTTTTCTTTTTTCCAGAAGTATTAAGATATATTTGTTCTACCATATCAAAAAGCATACTGATATGTACAAAACTACTCATATCACTAAATATTTGAAATTAATATAGAAATGCAGCGGCCTCAGAGCTAGTCTTCCAATGGACACATTCTGCACTGACCCATAGAATATAATTTCAAATATTTTTTAAATTCATCCTTCACAGCTACTTCCATAATGAAGAACAAAGTTTAGCATAATCCAAGGATAAGTAAGGATACGATATTCCACTGGAAAATCATTTNAAAAAAAAAAAAAATCCTTGAAAACAAATGCTGTTCAGAACATTTGTGCTAACTTAAAAGTATCTTGAACAAATGCTTCAACTGATGATTTAATCTACCAGACTGTATTTATAGAAAAAAAATTCAAGGCTTGCAACATTCCTTGAGTAAAATATAAAGAAGAAAGAAGCTAAAGAAGTATCAACATCTTCAGAGGAGCTAAATATAAGAGCTGCAGAGCGAGTTCCCAAAGCCCAGGCATTCTCTGGCTATGTGGGAAAACAAATCAAGCCCTGGTGCCATCTCTAATGGGAAACAGAGAGGCAACCTCGCCACAGACTCGAAGAAATACACAGGCACATTTTCAAACACTAAATAGGGCATTTAACAACAAACAAAAACAGAGCTGGAGCTCGCCTTGAAAACCACATTGGCAGAGAAAGATGAAAAAAGTTCTCTTCAATGGGTGGAAATTCCTTTTTGTTCTTGTGCTCCTTGGCAGTAATGCTAATAGCCAGCATAGCATCTCAGCACAGCTATTGCTGATTTCACATTGAATTTGGAGATGCTGTACTTTGCACTGCCATGCTGTGGACCAGAGCAGGCATCTCACCTTTGCTGGTGTTGTTAGGATAAAATAATTCAGATTGTGTGCCCTGTACCACTTCAAAAAGAGTGATGGCCAGCTAATGAAAACTCTCTTTTGCAAGCAATGTATTTGTACAGTTACTAGGAGCAGCAATAAAAAGTCATAGCTTCCTTCTTGGAGCCATAAATTTCATGAATCTCTTTCATAATTCTTTCATTTAAGCTACTATTCTTGACATAAGTACTGCAGAAGGTCAGAGCCTTGTACTGTTCCTAAAGTCTCTGCTAGAAAGTGTGCAAACAGGTCTTGGGGGAAGAGAATATTAGACAAGATTTGGATAAAGAATAAAGAAAGAAATGCAGCATCCTTAGGGACTTTCAAGCTCCATTTTCCTGTAAAGCACATTCCTTGCCTGAGTCAAGCAAATACTTCCATGTAGGAGCCACATTCCTGTTTTCTCTGTGTAAATTCTGTATCCTATGAACATGGAGAGAGCCCCAGGAGCTGGCACAGCCAGGGCAGCAGCAGGAATGCTCTCCTAGGGATGCATTTTAAATTAAGAAACCATGACTGGGAGAAAATTTAGAAGACACTGATAGAATTAACATAAACCCAATTGTAAGTGTTTGGAGACAAATATTTAAAAAAAAAAATTAAAAGGGCAAAACGTTTTTGCTAACTAACTCCTAAAGCCATGGACACCCATCCCTCCTCAATTCCAGGGCAGATCACACAAACATCACACCTCAAAAATACTGAGGTGACATCCCTGCTCAGTTAAATTTCACTCCTGAATTCTGTCACTAATGGTTTTGGCCAGATTCTAGCAGAAGAGTGTANAGGGGTAGGAATAGGGAAGAGAAAGGAACAAATCACATCTATGTATCAAAATATCCTGGGACAGTGCAATTCAACTTGAGTAATCAGCCTTGTCTTGTAGGATTCCCAAATGGCTTGGCCTGGCCTTTACCCAGATTGAGGAATTAGTTAAATGCTTTGGCTACAGAAGTGCGAGCATCTTGATTTGTTCTCCTAAGAGTTCAAACTGCTGGGCCTGAGCAGATCTACCCAGGGTTTGACACTGAACTGCTGCTCCCTGTGCAGTCCCAGCTGTGTCTGCCAGGAATACAACCAGCAGCACAATGAGCTCGGGGAGGGTGACTCAGAGCTCTGTGTGCAGCTCCAACATTGCATCTCCTGCTCCCAGACCCAGCTTTTACCCAGGTTTTCCTTCCCATGATTGTTGCAGCCCAGCACAGAAGGTGCCATGACAGAAGCTGGACACTTCCATGTCCAGGTGCAGTTCATCCCATGCTGTCTGTGGAGAACTGCAGCACCCAGGAAGCTTTGTTTGCACCAAAGAAATCAGCCTGAGAGCTCCCAGGCATCTAGGGAATTTTTGCTGTGCTCAGGGAGCTTGCAAAATTTGCTACCTGGAACAGAAAATGTGTCAAGTTCTTAAAATACACAAAGTACTAAATTTTTTTCATTTCCCTGCAGTGTAGCAGAACACTGGTGTCTGCAGCATCAGCTCTAACTTGCTCATATGACATAATCTTGCCTCAGAGCAGTTGTGCTGATGAGAAGCACCTCAGCCTTTTCCCTCCAAGCTGGAGCTCTCTGCCAGGGCTCACATGTCTGGGCTAACCACGATGACTGGCAAGGGTAATGTCAGCAAGTCAGAAAATGACCTCAGCCTAGCAATGTATGACTGAGAGGATATAAATCTTAATATTTTGATGAAGTTTTGCCTGAAGATGGAAGCATCAGAGTTAGGTGATCTAAGCAGGCCACACTATTCCCTAAATGCTGCCTCTTTCAGGACCCAAACCACAAGACATCTTCCTATATCACAGGGAATGCTATTGAAAATATTTCAGATAAGCTCTCTGCAATCAAATCCAAACCCAGGCTTTTAGGAATGTATTTCATGATTAATCTCCTGGATTTTTTCACCCTTCTCTTTAAATCATCCTTCTGAAATAGAAGAACATACACAAGAGGTTTGTATATCTACCATGTCTTAAAGGAGATTACAGACATTGGTCCAGACCTACCTTGATGTACCACAAATCCACAGTCAGGGTCATGGGCAACTTGCAGTAAAATTTCTTCCACATCTCTGTTCTTTCCAGGAGGGTTTACCAAAGCAGTTATCTTTTGTTGCAGAGTCTTTGGCAAAGTCATAAGTTGTGTAAATTGACCTTCTGGACTTTTATCAATCTGAATGTTATAAAAATAAGACATTAAAAACATTCAGTTGTCTTTTGTTTTTTTTAAAAGAAGTCAGAAAATTGACCTCTGATAAATATCTCACAGAACCCAATCCATTTCACTAGAAAAGGTCACTGACAATGCTAATAAAAACTTCCCAGGCACAGGGAAATGCAGTATCTCAGGTCTCAACATGAAGAATGACTCAACACAAGGGTTTTTATTCAAGGGAAGACACACATGATCTTGCTGTGTCTGCAAGCAAGTTTTCATTGAAACTGTATCATTTCTGTTGTATCCAATTTCCTTTGGAAACATAAGTACACTGCAATAAAGAAAAAGTTCCCCAAAGACCACTTAGCTGAGTTTCTTCTGCCTGAATATAATCAAACTGCAGACACACACACATTTCAAGTTTAGTTTGAAAACCATTTTCTAGGCTTTATACTCCAAACCACATCTGGTTTGTATAATTTGAAGAAAACATTCATCCCACATTTTCCAATCTAAATCAGAAATTCAATGACCCTTTTTTGAATACAATGATACCAACAAGCAGGCCTGTACAGATTTCTCCAAAATGTAAGGCAGGATGGGGCAGAGCTCTCCAAAAGCTGAGGAAAATCTGAAGAGCTCCTTTCCTCCCACACAAGGTTTTAGACACTTCATGGAGACATCAGACAGGAGTGTGGTTGCCCTCTCCACTCCCTTTTGTCAGTGTGGAGAAAATAATCTCCAGATGAGTCAGCCACAACTCCAGAGGCAGCCGACAGCGAGCAGCCCTGAGCATTGTGTGGGAGGAATCCGTGCCTGAACCAAAACTCAGAGCTGGGGTCTGCCTTCCCTTGGTTCTGAGGGACCTCTGAAGAAAGAATTTTCTCTGTATCTCTGCCTCTCCTGGAGCAGGGGGATCTATTTCGTGCTAACTGCACCCCCAGCAGCAGCCAGCCACCTTTGGATTCCACTGGGGAGTTACTGGCAATAACCAGAGGAAGGTGAGAGCAATAAAGTATTAAACACTTCGCTTCAAATCAGCAGCAAAATGAGGGCATTTAATCAACAGTCTTGATGACTATTGTGGGATTGTGGAGAGATTTATTATACAACAATAAAATGCAGCATGCTACCAGGATTTGTTTAAAGGTGAAACAACAGGGAGTTTTTTTCTTGCAGGAAGCATTACTAATTCTTCCCCAAATTCATTTAAGTACTGCTTCCACCAAACTGTTCACAGGCAATAAGAAAACATGGAGACAGCTGCAGTACAATACAGATTTGCCTATGTTTTATCCCAAAGCACTGCAGTAAAACTGTTTACTGTCCTCAAGCCTGTAGCTAAGCCAATTTCTAACAAAGACATATCCTAAAAGGTGGCATTTGGGAGATAATTACCCAGGCTTGAGGATAAAGAGATGCCCATGTCCATGAGACAACTGGTGCTATTTGTCACTTCACCATGGAAGTTTATATCACACTTGAGTGTTCACACAGGGACATGCAGATTACAAGAGGAAAAATTGCTACTGGCTGTGGCATCTCTCCCTTAATTGCACTGTTATACCAGAAAGGTGGAATTTGAGATACTGGTCATTCTGGATTTCCCAAAAAAACTAAGGAAAAAATGGTTTTGTATGGGCATTAATGCCAGAATTTCACTTGGGTTTAGTCAGTTGATTGTCATAGCTGGCACTTGATGAGGTTCTTTGTGAGTTTTTGATTGCAGAAAGTTGCACCTCTGAGTTACAGCCTGATCTCTCTAACACGAACCATCTGTTTATTCCTCACTTCCTAGCCTGTTATTTCCATATGGAAGTCATTAGAACACACGTTCTACAATGATCTGCTCTGCCTGGCTCTAGTTGTGTGCCCATGCTCAGAAAATGAGCAGTAGTTCCTCCATATGAAGAAACTGGTATGTAAGGCAAATCTTCTGGTGGCAGATGAACTAAACAACAGAAACATAACAAACAGCAAGTACAGAGTCTACAACTGCTCTCCTTGGTGCGTGGCACAATTCCTGCCTTCTGTCAGTGTGATAAAGCACTTCCACTTGCTTGGTTTAAAGCTGTTCAGAAGGAGAACACTTGCCTCTAGCCTTCCCAGATGGTGCTTGTACACCACTTGAGGGCAGTCCTGGAGTATGGTACTGTACAGCTTCTGGAAATGGGCAACGTTGGGCTTCACTATGTTCTGCACTTTGGATTTGTCTTCTCCTATTATCATTCTGAAATCACCTAGTCAGGCAAAAGAGATAGAGAAGCCATTAGGAAAAACCCAAACACAGAAAGGAGAATATAACAGAAACCAACACAGAGCTGTCATCTGAAACTCCATTCTCCAGTACTACATATGCCTATATAATTATACCACAATAAGGTTCACCAAATAGTAAAATATTGAAATATCTTCAAGCACAGAAAAAATGTCCTTGAAGGCACATATTGTTACATGGCCTCTGGTAAAATGTCATCAGCCATTGTGTCCACATTTTCACTTGGGCAACAAAATAATTCCAGCTGTCAAGTGGCAGTAACAGTTACAGTCTTTGCAACCACACCTCAGTCTCAACAGATTATTAAACAAATTGCCCAGTCCTCATACTTTGTATCCACAAGCAAATAAGCTTGAATTTTCCAATCTGAGAGGAAATAATTTGCATTGTTTCTGCACTCCAAGGGCAGCACCTGGAGTTGAGCTAATGGCAGTCATGGGAAGATCACTGGATCACCCTTTCCTCTTAGCCATGTATTGTGTTAGACATTTCAAAAAGAAATTCCGTTCAGCACCACTGATACATTTCTGGCCTTTACACTATCTTTTCTGATACATGACTGAAACGTTTCAAAGAGAATAAGTGAACAGACAGTCAGTCTGCATGAAAGCATTCCACTACCTCTGTTAGGTACAAGCCTGGCTTCTTCCTGGGTTTCCAGCCAGGAGTTAAATGATCAGTGCAGCTTGTACCAACAACCAAAATTTTGAATCAATTCCTTTTCCCACTTCCCACATTCAGGAGGCAAATGTGGCTGAAAGGTGGCAACTTGCTAGCCTTCCTTAGTTTATTTCAGTTTATGCCAAGCCACAAAACAAACACTTCGCATATAAATGGTACTGACTCAGTGCTCTTGAAAAATGCAGAAAAAAATAAAGGATAAACATTTTCTAAATTAAAGCCTGAACAACTCTTTTCAGCAGTCTCCAAGGAGACTGATTAGAGTAACACATAAAATCAATTTTGTCTACTAGTACAGCCTCCGAAAGACTTAAGGAAATGGCAGCAAAATAAATATCCACAAGCGGCCTTTTTCTTGTACATTCCCAACTGGGAGCTGTATTGCTTCAGCTTTGTTCACACAGCACAGCCAGCCTCAGCATTTTACTGTTTTTTGTTAAATTGCACTGTTTCAAAGAGTATATAGAAAGTATCTTGGTCACTGATGCCCACCAAGAATCCAATGGCAATGCCAGTGCTGGGCAGGCTTCAGGTGGGCAGATAAGCAGCAAACATCCCTGGCTGGCAATCCCACTGTCAGCACCTTTTCCTGGTGCTTTAAAACATGCAACAATTCAGAAAAGAGCTGTTCTGGAATAGCAAGTTGCAATCTGAACTGGGCTCAGAAGTGTTGCATAAACCAGCAATGCTCCTCAGTAAGGCCAAGCTGCAGCTTAGACCCCTGTGTGCTTCCTTTAAAACCCAAACTTGCACTGCTGTATGAGCAAAGGAAGTGCTGTGTAAAGCACAGCTCAAACCAAACTTGTTCACAGCAATTTCAGTAAGGATGTCAGCATTGAAAAAACAATTGAGTTAAATTGTAACAATTACATCTGCGATTGAAGAGCCATTTGTAGTAGCTTCTTCGATATTTTTCCTACCAATTTCCTAATTAATGACTAAAAGAAAAAGAAACTCAACGAATACTAGCCAGGAGTGTTAAATTTACATCACAGAACCATAATCTGGATCTTTAAGTTAACTAAATAAGAACCTTAAACACAGCACACTCAAAAAGACATGACAAGGTATGAGTCAGGCTATCAGATGACTCGACATTGCACTGAGTGGAAAGAAAAAATTTTTTCCCAAAGTTTTGAAACATTACACCAAAATACAATCCATGCAAACAGAAGAGAAGCCACATTATTTCATCATATCCAATCACTCACACTTAGCTGTTCATAAATCAGACAGGTATAAGCAGCTGATGTACCTACCCCTATTTCCTGTGAATAAGCCCAATTAATGTTTTGGAGCTGTTATGTAAGCCACCATTCAGACAGAATTTCTGGTGCACACAGCAGTACAGGCCCAAAGCAAAAAGGCAGATGATTTATCACATATGAAATTCCAACTGTGGTACAGCTGCTCCAACTACAGCTCTTCTCAGCCACTTGAGACCCCACAGACTCACCAGAGTAGGAGAGCCCTGCAATCTGCATGTAGAGGTCCTCTTCAGAGAAGCTCTCTGGCAACATGAGAAAGGCTGCTGTCACTGCACTCTTCAGGTTGCTGACAAGAGCAGCTTGCAGCTTGCTGTTCTCATTCTGGGTCAGGATTTTCACCTGGAAAAGCAGAGCCATTGGAAGTAAGACTTCAGGGAAGGGCAACTGAAGATGGAGATAGAAATGTTATTTATTTTTCATGCTGTATTAGTAAGAAATTAATTTAAGATTAGATCTTATTAGTATGGTACAGTTGGTACTAAAGTATCCCCTTCTGTTTACACCATGTGAGACAGAAGAACATGTTTTTAAGAATTAACAGTCTGCTGGAAAAGGCTGTTTTTACACACAAGTTTGGAACTGCTATATGCAACAGACATTAGCTAATTTCTGAAGAGCTAGTCACATTTTCATATTCATCAGTTTAAGGTTAATCAGAACAGGAAATCTGAATGCATCAACAGAAGTACTTCATATAGGATTGTGCAATAACAAAAAAGACTATTGTCGCACTGAAAGAGAACAGAACACACCAAATCTTTTAGTTAAAAGTTTAATTAACTTGTGTTCCAAGACCTGAAGGGATTTCTCTTCTAATTTTCCCCCTCCCCTCCTAACAAATCTTCCCTTAGCACTGCTGCCATCTGCTGAAAGCACATCGAGGCAGGCACAAGGGGGAAAGCAAAGACTGTTTTTTATGACCCAAATATGGAGGAGAAAAACCGACGTGCAGAACCCATGGTTCATTCAATTACGAACCAGACAGCAACTGCACAGCAAAGCTGCTTTCATCTTTAAGGATTTCCATTCTTTATCTGTGTTAAATTTTGGCCTCCCTTATAATCTGTTATAAAAGGCAAATAACACATTTAACATTAAAGGGACTTGGCATTAATAGAGTCCAGTTATTCAAGATCTACTACAGACAGAAAACTGTTATTAACATACTCACCTTTAGGGGTTCTTTTTCCACATAACACTGAACATCATTAAGAACCACATTTCACCTCCACTCTTAGAGTTCATCCCTCTAGGGCTACACCCCTAAATCAGGGCAGATTACTTGTGCAGTACTGATGCACAGATCCCTAAGAGATAAAGTTCAAACTCCAAGTGATCATTTTCCAGCCCTGTAATTTCCTGCATTTCCAGAGAGAGAACTGAGCAGTTACCGGCTTTTGTAGGCGCCCAGCGACATAGAGAGTTTTCCAGTGAAACAAATCCTCAATCAGGGCATCTGTGCTAATTACTCCATATTTTATCATCTGGAAATAAACAAAGAACAAAGCAAAATAAGGGCTTTTGAAAAAAACCTATACCTGCCTCGTTTTCCCTACATGGTACTCACTACTTGCCATAACTGTCCCTAATTCTAAGGAACACAGATCTTCCAACAGAAAACTGGATGCATAATAGGAAAATGTTTTTATATTTTAACACACGAGGTAAAAGAAGAACTTCCCATTTATATGCAAACTTTACATGTTGGAATAATCCCCATTATGCTTGATGATATTGAAAACACTCAAGAAATAGTTTGTCAGAGACCTAAATTAAAACCTACAGACATTTATGTTATTGGGAGGTGGGGTGTGTAGCAGGGAGTTTTTTCTCTTGCTCTTTGATATTAGGGAAAAAAAAGTGATTTTGTAGCTCATTTTATGTAACTGGAAAAAACATGGGACTTTCAACAGTTTATTACCAATTTGCACTACCTGAATTTCCAGTGATTATCACCACATCAAGGCAGCCAGCTCCAGAATTTCTGGACAACAAAGGACCAGAGACTGCAATATGACTGAGTATTCAGAAAATAAGACCAGGGCATAAAGAGCCAAGAACACAATGTCATGGCCAAGATCACTGGTCCTTCCAAAGAAATCCCAAATCCTTTTTTACATCAAGCAGATAAAGTTTAAACCCTGAAATCTCGTACAGGGACAAGAACACCAAGACTGACAGTGTTTCCCTCACTCCTTACCAAATACAGAGGTGCAGGAACAGGATTTGCTGGAGGAGAACCACTCACCAAAATTATTAATTACATCCAAGCCTTGCAGGGCAGGGCATTAGACATTAAACAACACAAATGTCAATTCCAAACTGCTGTGTTGTTACTACATGGTCAGCTGCTGAAATTAACCACCATGAGAACTTTACCA
Source organism: Rhipidura dahli (assembly GCA_013399225.1). Classification (NCBI taxonomy): domain Eukaryota; kingdom Metazoa; phylum Chordata; class Aves; order Passeriformes; family Rhipiduridae; genus Rhipidura; species Rhipidura dahli. The sequence goes on along the minus strand of VXAC01007112.1, from coordinate 420,662 downwards.
CCACCAAAACTGGCAGACAGCAAGGGATAAGGAACATAAATCCAGTTCCTGAAGTGCTTTAGCTGTAAGTTCCAAACACTGCTCACACTTTTAAGGTGCAAGACCAGCTGCTCTATTTGCTTTTTAATTAAAATGCTGCTAGTGAAGCAGTTTGAGACATAAATATTGAAGATACCACGAGTTAATCTACAATTACAATCTGCAATATTTGCTCCCTGAAATCTGCTTTAAGCTAATCATTTTAATACTTCACAGACAGAAATATTTGACTTAATTCACTCAGACTACTTGCACTTACCCTGCCATTGCATGGCACTAAGGTGTTGTAGTAAATTCCTGCTCCATATCTCTGTATGGTAGTTATCTTTTTGGGCCCAAAAAATTTTAGGAAGGAATAATGACTCTTGTTCTTTAACAAGTTTGTCATATGCCAGGCCACAGAATCATCAACAGCAAACACGAAGTCCAGCATATTGCTCTGAGGATAAGGAAAAAGAGTGTTGTGGTTTATATGTCAAGAAGAGCCAATGGTATCATAATAATTTAAGATATACACAGTATCAAACTTCCAGCTAATCATTTTTCATGAGTGAAAAATAAAAATAAACCCCCAAAATGTAAATATTAGTGTCAGATCCCGCTTAAAGGTTCCAGTGAAGTTGTATGTTTATTATCAGTCTATCAGACAGTCCAAAACCTTCCTGTCCTGGAGACGACCAAATTTCAACCTTCCAAAAGAGGGGAGAGGGTGTAAGATCTCAACCACCCTAACTTACAGCTCAGTGGAACAGCTTACAGTGCTAATGAACAGCACTTTTTGGCCATGAATGGAGAGATGTGGGCAAATAAAGGCACCACCCGAGAGCCGGCAGCAAGGAACTGCATTTCTAGCATGTTCCTTTCTAGTGTATTCCTTTGCTTTTGTCAACAAAACAACCCAAAACATAAAAACAAACACTGTTTCCAAGCTGTTGGCCCCCAGACGATGAGGAAGCCCACCAGACTGCCATTTCAGTGCGGCAGTACAATTTAAATCCCCCTCATACGCTGCACAGCAGTCGGACAAGCTGTAACAACTCTCTTTAAAAAGCAGCGGTAAATAACCTGGCACACATCGGTGGGCTGAAAGGGGACCCCGAGCCCCCCACAATGACAACCCCACAGCCCA
>VXAC01007112.1:383065-419033 GCA_013399225.1 Rhipidura dahli | reverse complement strand
CCCCTCAGTGTCCCCTCAGTGTCCCCTCAGTGTTCCACTCAGCGTCCCCTCAGTGTCCTCTCAGTGTCCCCTCAGTGCTCCACGCAGGGTCCCCTGGGCTCCATTCAGGACTCCCCTCAGCCCTCCTTTCAGGTTTCCCTCAGAGTCCCCTCAGTGTCCCCTCAGTGCTCCACTCGGGACTCCCCTCATCGCTGCCCTCAGGACTCCGCTCGCAGTCCCCTCTGGTCCCCCTCAGGTTCCCCCCAGGGTCCCCTCAGGGTGCCCTCAGTGCTTCCCACAGGGTCCCTCACTGTCCCCTCTGAGTCCCCTCAGGATCCCCTCAATGTCCCCTCTGAGTCCCCTCAGGATCCCCTCAATGTCCCCTCTGAGTCCCCTCAGGGTCCCTCACTGTCCCCTCTGAGTCCCCTCAGGGTCCCTCACTGTCCATTCTGAGTCCCCTCAGGGTCCCTCACTGTCCCTTCTGAGTCCCCTCAGGATCCCCTCACGGTCCCCTCACTGTCCCCTCAGGGTCCCCCCTGAGCTGTGCTGTCCCACCGAACCAAGCAGCCCCAGCACAGTGAGGTGATGTTCAGCATGTGGGCCTAACATTTACTCTTCCACCCCACCGCTGTTTCAGCCTTATTTTTTTAGGTCATCACAATTCTGCGCCCCTTCTTCGGTTGTTTTTCCTCCTCTTTTTAATTTTTTTTTTTTTTTTTAATTCATGTTTTATCCTGTTCCAAGGCTTTCCTCAGGACTCGTTGCCGGCGTTACAGTTCTTCACACATCCCCCGGGGAACACAAACACAAACCCACAGCGTTTAATCATCGTGGTTGTGCTCGGGGCTGTCTCATGCTCTCCTCGTGCTGAGCCTGGCTTGGTTTGAATGTTCAAGTCCTACATCATAAACCTGTCTGAGCTCCGTGCGAGTGCTAAATGTATAAATGTGCCTCATGAAATTGAAGCGTGCCTTGTTTTCCCTCATGGTTTTACACTTGCCTGAATCTGGTACCCAAAAATCACATTTTATCTTCCTGTGGTTTATGGCTTTCAAAATTCCCTACCTGAGCTCTGAGGAAAGGCCAGCAGTCAGAGATAAATTTATGCTCACACCAAATTCCAAACAGAATTAGATCTTTAGGCATCACAGGGCTCATAATATCTGCTTGAAACAAAGATGAAATGTTCTGTAACCCTGTTACACCCACAGAAGTTTGATACACACAGCTAAGTCACCATCCATACAATTGTCACTCAGATAAACACATGATAAATCAGCCCGTGTGTGATCCTGAATTGAATGGGAATTTTGGGAGGGAGCACCTGAAACGAGAGAACAATCCTTGTATTGGCAAATAATGTAAAACTTTAACAACATAAAACTGCTCCAGACCTCAACTTTTCCGAGCTTTCCTACATCAAGTGATGCAACCCTTCAGACCCTTCTGAAGTCTCCGTTCTAAATATCCACTTCCAGAGCAGAAAACAGCATGCTAAGAGGAATGTGTTTATATTAGAAATAATCACATAATAACCAATGAATTTTTACTGCTCTGAATAATAAGGTCCCAAAGGTCCAATTATGGCTGGGGTTTGGAGACTTTTGTTCTCCCCTAGGATTTTGATTCAGCTCCCAGTAATGTCTCTGAACTGATTTAACTACTCATAAGTCCAATCATGGACCTTGTTCTTTCCTCAGTAAAAGTACTTTAGTTATTAAAGGCATTAATAACACATTGATATGAAATGCTGCATTATTACATATATACTACAATTAACAATTATTATTTAAATACTTCATGGCACACAATACAAAGAACAGTAGATTTGCTGAGCTCACATTTTAAGTTTTTTCCTGCTGCTTATGTTAGCCAAAAGTTTTACATTACTTTTGAGAGAACGATCTAGCCCTACAGCACAGTTTATGGAAGTACACAAAGGAACCTTTTGGTGGTAAAAGTAACTGGTATTGCTTGGCTGGTTCTTTTTGCACAGCTGAGAAAGCTTCATGCAGAAACTTTTCAAATACACTGACTTAGTGGTCAGGTTTGTTTTCTAAACTCTATTCACCTTCTGTGCCGTTATGAAGAAGTTTAATTTCATTCAATCAAAATAGAAGCTGGAGGCCTTTATACATGTTTTTATGGATGGTATGGAATTTATATGGAATGCACTTATTCTAATAAATAAGTAAAAAAGGGGAAGCTTCTTTGAAAATTAACAGGTTGGTAACCTTTCAGAAGGAAGTTATACTGTTGGCTGACATTAAAAATTAGGATAACAAAGCAAACTTTTGAGAGGGTATGATGTCTGGGACATTCTGCCTTAGATATTTGTGTATTAGAGAAAATCTGGGGAAGAACTTGCTCGAGTGCTGCAGAAAAGTCCATCTCAACCTCTACCTTGCCAGCTCAAATTGTCTCCTGGAGGCTTACAAGGTGGATTTTGTTCAAAAAACTTAAAGGCCTTGTTTTTCAGCTTTCCTATAACTTTATTCTTTGCTATTCTTCCTTAGCTGACTTTCATGTCTTTTAGGCTAAATCTGAAGTTTGTCTCTTGCATCTACTACTGACTTTGAAACTGATTTTGCTTCCAGTAACACAGTCAGTGTCCAGACTAATTGTCATCTGGGACAAAACTCAGAGCTCATCCAAAAGTTTATATAAAGCTGTCTTACATCTCATACTGATTCTGAGCTTGGCCTCTAATCTGTTTTTCAGTGGAAGTTTTGCTCTGCTAACTTGGGTAAGAAATCCTGCAAACACCAGAAGGTCTTCAGTTTGATTTTCACTCTCAGCCAGCACTGTTGATGAAGGGAGCAGTTTTCTTCTACCCGCTTGTATCAGTGTAGGTGTTTGTGTGGCTGCAGATCAGAACAGATTGGGGAATTGGTGTGGGTTAAAACCAACTGTTTGGGGTTGTTGGGGCTTTTTGAACCAGTCTAGTTTTAACCAGGTCACCAGTGTGCTTTACCACATATGTTTGTGTTGGTACAAGAAGGAGAGATGAGATTTCTTCTTCTGTTGACAGTGCCAGTTCAAAAGAGAAAAGTACTTGTTTGGGATTTTTTTAACAAAATTTTCACACTTAAAATCTTGGCTGTGATTGAGTCCATGCATTAAAGTTGTGTAAGGAAGGGAATGACATTCTGCATACTGCACAGTCCTTTGCTTTTATTCATTCCTTTCCAGCCAAGTTCCAATACTTACTAGAGTATGTGAGAGCACTACAGGAGTCTGACCTTGAGCCTTTATTTCATTTTTTTGGCAATAAAATGCATGCTTTGAATAGCCCCCACATAACTGCAGGTGTAGTTTTTGTTTCTGCCTTGCCACCCCTGTGCTCTCCAGAGGTTGATCCTGTTCAGTGTCTGAATTCCAAGAGATATTTGCAGCTTCTTGTATCTCTTGCCATATAGAAAGTTCCAGTTTGGGTCTTCACAGAGTTATCTGAAACACAGCATCTTCAATTAAAAGAACAATTTCACTGACTTACTGTGGGAATCTGAACACTCCCAGTCTGTCAGCCCATGGGTTGGTGGCAGTCTGGAGCTGGGCTCAGCTCTCCTGTGGGCACCAGTGGCTCCTGTCTGCAGCATCAGGAATGCTGTGGTTTGGGAGGTGCTGAGCACCTCACTCATGGTGGTTTTGCTGCCCCAGAGTCTGCTCAATTGGTTCTTCCCCTGCTCTTGCCTCTGTGGATGTTTCTCCAACAAAGCTGACAACGTTGTGCCCTTTGGATTTTCAGTAGTGGGGAATCTGTGCTACTTTTGCATAGCATGTGTCTGTTTGGCGGAGGTGGCAGACTCCTATGGTTGTAGAGTTGCTACTTCTTGCTTGTAACTGTTGTAAGTAAAAAAAATTCATTTTCATAAAGTAGTGGCAGCATCTGGAATCAGAAACTCACGTTGTTTGTTTGAAATTTCTGTGTGTTTCTGTGACTACGCTACTTTAAATTCTCCATCGCTCCATCTTTTATTTATTTAAAGCATGGCTTCTGTTAATTGTTGCTGGTGCAGCTGCACACAAATTTGAATTGGATTGCTGTTTTTACATGCTAAGAACTAAACACCACCAGGTGTCCTCTGTTTCTGCACCAGATCTGAGCTACCTCCTGGAGATCCTCCTCTGGATTCGAAAATATTCATTTTAAACAAACCCCAGGGGTGAGTGGTGACACACAACCCTTTTACTCAGCTTTGAAGAGGTTGTGGTGTGCAGCCACTGGGGAGTGTTAGGAGATGTGCACTGTTACATTTTGGCAGTACAGCTTTCCCCCTCACCCCCATGAGCTTATTTGTGACCCTGTGATTCATCAGTGTCCAGGGGATTATTTTCCAGCAAGGAAAGAGATGTAGCTGGATATTTTCAGTTGTCTCTTCCAGACCTGTTGCTGAAACCAGCTCAGCCATCGCCACACACAGGCTCAACCTTCTCTTGCCCAGAGATCATTAGTATCAATCAACAAATGAATTTTTGCTAGGCAAGAATAATAGTCAGATAATTGAAATAAAAATGAGCATGCAAGTTGGTTAAGTACTGAAATTTGTGTGTTTTCTTCTTGCCTTGGTCCTGCCTCCTTGCTCGTTCTAGTCAGGAAGGGATTTCTGTGACAGACTGGCAATGTGTGAGAGAACATATTTTTATACAGCAACACATCCCTCTGTGGGATGCAGTGAAGCACTGGGAGATGAATATTGTGTTGTGTCCTTGCACTGCAGGCTGCTGCACCCTGGGCCAGGGAGATTTATTTTGTCTCCAGCAACTTCTGAGCCCAGGAAAACTGACCTCTCTATGGGAGCAGCCAAAATCCCTGGGGAGATGGGAGACCGTTTTGCAGAAGTGACCAATAGCACTCATCCTTCTTCCTGAATGCTTTAAATCAGTATCCCACCTTCCAGCTCTTATGGAAGTTGCACCTTATTTTAAATATTTGGATAGGCAAAAGGAAAAAACCCACATTTTATGGTTTTTTCCCTCTCTACGGAGACATCAAACAGCACCAAATGAGGGTGTTCCCTTGTGCCATTATTAGCTGGGACAAATAGGAGCCCAGTTCAATACTTTCTGTTTCAGCTCCCTGCTCCTGAATTATTCACAGCCCTGGCTCTGGAGTGGTAACAGAAATCCAGCTGTGTTCCTGGCAGCATTAACCCAGAGCCACACCAGATGTTGGCTCGCCAATGGCTCTGTGGGGCAAGTGATGAAACCACCTGAAGGTGACCCCAGAAAGAAGTGATATCAGCCATGGCAACACTTTTAAGGGCACTGACTGGGACAGGATGCTTCCTTGCCACCTTTTTTTTTTTTTAATTTCCGTTTTGTGAATATTTCTAAACACAATTGGGTGATTAACCCTAATGTTTGTTTTCTCCTGTGATACGGTGATAAGTCACATCAAGGGTGTCAGGCTGAGGGTGGGATGGCTCGAGTTGCCAAATGACCCCCATGGATTCTGCAGTGGTATTTTAATTGATCAGCTATTAATTACAGCTTAGCCACATTTGATTGCATACTAATTCATGAAAGAGAGATCTTGTAGTTAGCTCGCCCAATTTGTGTGTTGGAGGAACTTTATTGGACGACAGCTTGAATTCAAGTGTCTGAATTAAAATGAATTTAACTGCCTCTGTTATTACTAATATGCTAATATATTTAAATCATAAGGAAGGCAGCTATACACTTTCAGTACAGGACATTGTTTATTAGCTTAATAATTGTAGCCACCAAACTTCATATTCTCACCATGATGAGCTACCAAAGCAGAATTGAAATTCTGTGCACACACGAGAAGGAATAAAAAGGATCATTAAGCAGAATAAACAGCAAGTGACACTGAAAAATACATTACAGTGATATTTTAAGCTAATGCTTGTGTGGGCTGTGCGAAAAGCACAAAGAGTTTATCTCCTACAATCATTTGTGCAGTTCTGCTACTAAACAAGGGGTTTGTTCTGCTGCTTCCCTTTACCTGGCCAGTCTGGGTAAGGCCCTTCTTGTTCCAAAGCAGGAGAGGGAGGACAGCAAGGTGACAGGCTGCAAAATGGGATAAAGATGAGGGAAGGTGTTGAGCTAGAAAATGACTATCACACAGTTGGTGACCATTTCTTCAGCATGGCGTTTTTAAAAACCTTTCATTTCCATAAAGAGGCTGGTCTTAATCAGGAGGGATTTTTTGTCCCTCAAAAAGTGTTCATTTATGTTTTTTATCCTTTCTAGGTTCTAGTCCAGCTGGAGGCCCTGTGTTGGTATAAACGGCCTCATTCCATAGATGAAAGGGCAAATTGTCATTCTAATTCCTCCCTTATGAAAATATTCACTTGCATTTCATTATTATCAGTGGAATCCTAGCTGCTCTTCCATTGTTCAAGCTGATTTATTTGGAATTGTTAGAGTGGGAGATGCAATCAATGGAATTGATATTCTGTGAAAAGTGGAGCTTTAAAAACTGAATAGAGTTTATAATGTCATGGCAATAATGCAGCATGATCATGAAAAATGAGAATATGCATTTTTTGGCATTTTGTAATAATTTAGAAATGACCATACTTATCTGCATTTCACATGAACTTTGTTATCTGTAGCGGAAATGAAAAATGTTTAGAAGGCCATTTTCCTGTAGCTAATCACTGCTATAGAGTTTATGTTTAATTTCTTTCACCATAAATGCTGCTCCTTGAAGTGCTTAAGCAGTTCTGTCTGAAATGCCTGCAGTCCACATGAGCTGTGGTTATATCTATTTTCCTATTCTGCACTTAATTCCATAAGCCTTTGTTTTCCCTACTCAGAAGAATCTCAGAGGATTTGAACTCCACTGCAGAGCAACACTTATACACTGAATCTTTCTTGTGGTGAATATTTTTCTTTTGGTCTCCCTTCAAGTCATGAAATCTTCAGGATGCTGTGTTAAACATCTCCAAACTTCAATGCACTCATAAATGGATAAAGGCAAAAGACAGACAATGGAACATTAACTTCTGTTGAAAAGATTTCTCTTTCCTTCCATGTAGAGTTTCAAAACTGTTGCAAAAACCCCAGTGATGAGCTGGTTTTACCACAGCTTTGCAAGCTGCCTTGTTTGTGTGTCTTATATGACATCTTATATGATCCATAGGTAATACAACTCTGTAAGAATCCAGCTCCACTTTTGCTGGGTAGGGTGGAGCTAGATGCCTCTAATTGTTACAAATTACATTAATCTAACACTTAATTAGACTTCTAATTTTTAGAAGACTAAATTTTATTAGACTTTATTTACCTTTCAAATGTATTGGTACTGAAAGAGCAGCTTCTACACACAGACCAGTGAGCATCCCAGTGTGGCCAACAAAGAAGTTTGGGTTTATAGCTGTGTAAGGTTCGGTGTTGCCAGAGGGGAAGTTATTAGATGTTCTTGGTCTTGTTAGTACCCTGAGATGCCCAATAATCACTTTGCTGTCTGCCTCTGTTTGTACATATGTTTTGTGTAAAATATTCTCTGGGTTTCCAGTCTGCTTTAGATTCCAAAACTAAACAGGACGTTACTGCTGAATTTCTTTGAAGAATTTACAATAAGCTGATGAAACCAGTCTTGCACTTGTAGCCAGAAATTAATAGCAGAGATCTGTACAAATGCATCTTAAATGCGTCATGTCCAAAGTAATAGTAATCATAAACAGTTAAATCTGGAGAAACATTTTTATTACAGGAAAAATGAGAATTCCCTATGAATCTTAACTTTGGGAATTCATCCCGAATCTCTGAGATGCTCTAGATGGAAGTGTTAAATTATCTGCTACAGTGTTTTAAAATCAGGATGTTTCACAAAATCTCATTAGTATTTTATGATGGAAATGGTATCAAATGGTATGGAGAGATATAATTTTAATTCAGGTAGGTGGTTGGGGGATTCAGCACTGCTGAATTGAAATTAAAAAAGGAAGAGAGATGAATGCATTTCAGGATAAATGATTTATTACAGGCCTACCAACTTCCCCACGGAAACAGTAAAAGGAGTATTGTTTCACACATTTAGAATTCTCTCAGACGAGGCAGCAGAGGAGCAGGAGGGAGCAAGAATTTCTTGGGAGAGAAACACACCTATGGAAAATCTGAAATTTGACCTGAAAGCTCTTGTGTGTAACCAGGGGGGCTGAATCACTGCTCAGCTTTTTTCAGGTTAACCTGTTTGAATGCAAGTGTGCCGCTGTGGAGGAAGCAACATGAAATAGGTTCTTTTTAGGTACTAAAACAGTGAAAAGTAATTTCTGATTGTTGGATTTTCTCTAAATCGAAAGGCTCTAAATATTCAGTGCAAACTGCACTGAGCTACTGCAGAGATGGAGGCACATAAAGGTGAACTTCAGAAAGGTTTTGCTTCCTTCTAGTTCTTAAATTCTTATTTATTTTGCAAAAATTCTGTGTTCCAAAGTCTGAGAACTACCTGATGAATCCAGTAAAAAAAAAAAAAAAAGAAAAAGAAAACTGAATAAGCAATTAATTTCAAACAAAACCAAAGATTATTAAAGGACCTTGAAGTGGTTTTAAATTTTTTCTCCAAAGCCACAACTTTTGAATTGTATATCTTGCATTTGAGTACCACTTGTGTGATGCTCTATTGGCCTCATATTTAGGGTCAGTAGGAAACTGGATTTCTATTTGTCATCAGAGAATATGGAATTCTGACAGCTGTGAAGGATGAAGATGCAAATCACCTTGGTCAATTCAGATGCACACAGAACACTCTTTCTGATATTTTCTGTGACATAAATCACATTTACTTCAATACAAGATTATTAACTTGACAAATGTAGACTGAATTCCTTATATTCTTGTGTCCTAATGTAGTTTACATCACCTATTCCTGTTTGTTTGCTTTTAGGATTACTCTTATTAGCCAAATAATAGATTTAGAAGCAAATTCTGGACAAGATTATTAGGCACCTTTCTTCTGCTGGAGTGAGACCTTGCTTTCATTTATTTTGTCCAATAATTGTATTAATTATTTTTGTACTATATCTCTTTATTTAACTACATATTTGAGTGCCTGAGTTTTGATCAGTAATTTGGAGTGTTCTTCTGATACCCTTCTTTGGCATGCCAGTAAAAACTGGGAAGTAGTCTCACACCTTTCTGATGAACCTGAAACCAGGGAGGTCTTAAGATAATATTTTAGTTTAATCTGAAGCAACAATAATACTGAAGGCTTGTATGATGCACAAAACAAAAAGTTCCATGGTTCCTGACCCGTAGTGTTAATGACATTTTCTGGGGTTTATTTATTTATTTGCTCCTTGGACTATTGCTTCTTTCATTTGCTGTTTTGTCAGAGCAAAACCACAGACTTTTACCAGAAGTCTGGAAAAGCAAAAATGCTTTTGTTTCAAATATCATTTCCAGTTGATGGACTTAGAATACAGATCAGCAGTTGTTTTTCCCAGCAACTCAAATCTACAGCTCTCAGAATATATTACATTTTTGGCCGTTTGCTCTGTTCACTGAATTCCTGAATAACTCAATAATTACTCTGCCTTCAGCAGAGGACAAAAACTCTTCTCACCTTAGTTATCCATGTCATTTAGGCAGAAGCAGCTCTGGTGAGTGGCAGTGTTCTGTGTTAGTCACTGCTCTCAGCCAGCACAGAAGGTTCTCACGTTGAGTCAGGGACATGTCAGCTGCATGCCTGGGTATTTTTAGTGCTTTCCTTAGGTTCTAATTAGCAGTGTCTTAAAACACAGAGAAAATTGAGATGATTCCCGGCCTGGCTGTTTATCTCCATCGTAAATGAGGATAGCAAATGTTTCTTGGTAGAAAAACGCTGTGTTTGGCTGCCCTGTTGGAAACAGTGTGCTCTGAGGATGCAGGTCAGCTTCTGCAAAGATAAACAGCTTTCCAACAGCAGCTCTTGGAAGTTCTCTGCTCTAATCATGGCAGGATTTAGATGTGTGTTTGAGGAAACTGAGGTGCTGCTGTAGCCTTTGGGAAAGGATGTACAGCCCTGCTAGACCTTCACTATAGAATTAAGGTGTACCTGCCTTCATTAACATCAGTCACCTAATTATTCTATGCATACCTGGGCTGGGAACCTTGGATACATTTTGAGCCCAACTTAGGGAGCATTACTGTTAACCCTTTTTTCAGTATAAGTGATTATATAGCAAATAGGAGCCCAAATTTAAAGTTAAATTCTGATATTCTCGAATTTTGGACTGCAGTTTTTAGACCTTTGGTCAGTGATAGATTCCCCTCTCCACCCTTATTTTAACTTAAAGGACTAAGTAAGCCTTAATGGTTTTATTTCAATATGCTGCTAACAATTTTATAGGTCTGTTTGGCAGACTTAATTACATATTACTGAGGAGAAAAAGGTTTCTGTGTTAGTTAAGTAAAAGATATCCTCACCTTTACAGGGGCCCTGAATGGAAGAAGTAGAACATAAACTGTGTCATTACAGGGAGCTGCCAGTGCTGCTGTTTGTGCAGTGACTGGAGCACATTTCACGTGGCACGTGACCAACTTTGGCTGGCTGGAATCTGCCCAGTTCATGCCTAGTTCCTGCTGTTTGTGCATCTCCAAAGAAAGAATATCCCTATAAAATGTGTGGATTATTGCTATAACTCTGAGTAATTACCAGGCAGCACAGGAGGCATTTCTCAAGGTGAACCCTGCAGTTCATTGCCAGAAGCACAGGAGAAGTCAGAGCAGCCACTTTGTGCTCTCTGTTGCTGGTCTCTGGCCATGTAGGAGGTTTAATTCTCAGATCTATTTTTCTGCTGTCTTCCAAGAGAATTGAAATGTCACCACTTCAAACTCATGTTTTCAGAATAAAATGCACAGCCTCCCAAAATACAGTATTGACTGAGTAGTTCACCCAATTTAAGCCAGATTTGTAAAGAATCCAAGCCAATTAAGCTGGCTCAGAACTCACTTCTTTAAGACTCCTCCATTCCAGAGCAAGAATCAATATCAAGTGTTTCTGTTGACATTGTGGGCACTATTTAAAAAACCCAACCCTGTTTCCTTCCCTAATAGCAACAGACTGATCCTTCTGACAACCTTAAAGTTGGCTCTCAAAACAAAGATTTCATTTTTGAATTTAAAAAACCTATGTAGCTCAAGGAACCAAATAATAAAAGCACATTGGCAACACAGGATACTTCACAGCTTGGCACTGAGTGCTTTCTTTTACATGGTGACATGTGCAGAGCTTCTCAGACAAAAATGAATCATGAGCAAATGATTTTTTTCTCCTACAGAGAGCGTTGGGGAAAAATGGAACTGCAAAATGCCAAAAGATGTTTCCCACAGGACAAATAGAGAGAGGTATGTTAGGGTCTTGGTCAGCAGAAGACTCTTAATGGGTTGTAGAAATTTCTGCTGGCACACAGGGTGGCTTTTCTCAAGCTCTGATCTGGGCAGATGCAGCCCATCAGTGCCAGGGAGCCAAGAGCTCGTCCTGTCTGCAATAATGAGACCTGCTGCGGAGCAGAGAGTGAGAATTCAAGCATTTGCACTGCTCCTGGGTGTGCAAAGGAAACCTTTTCTGCCTGTGACATGTCCTGTGGACGTACAGTTAAAATCTAACCTCCTAGAAAATTACTAAAATGTGAGAAACTGCTCATTATTTAGTGAGTCATATCCTTAATACAGCTGTAGGATGAAGAATAATAAAGTAATGTGTAAGAAAGAGCTTGTGTTATTCTGAAGGGAAGGTGAATTAGTCAAAGCCTTGCAGAAGAACTTGAGCATCTGCAGCATAACCAGAATTTTAAATGCACACACTGATTTATTTTTCGGATGAGCACCAAAAATTCAAGTTTTGTGTATTCTGCAGGTAACAAAAACTGATTAGGGATTCAGACATACGTAAACAATACTCCTGTTTCATTTACCCACAGAAGACTGTCCACCTTTAATTCAATCAAATGTCTGAGATTGTTCATGTACAGATTTTTCTCGGGGCACTTCTCATTGCACCAGGTTCCCAGGGTTTTATTTCAGGGCTTTCCTTTAATTATTTCCCCCCCCTTTCCTTCACTGTACCATCACCCACCCTTCATCTCCAGCGTTTATCCCCAAATTTCTTTCCCCTGCAGAACGTAACACTCAATTTTTGCCTCCACCCTTTGCCTTTCCTCCAAGCTCTGCTAAGCCCAGCCTGGGCTCCCTCTCTCACATCTCACCCTCCACATTCTGGCAGCGTTCACTTCGAGCTGCTCCCCTTGCCCTGGGGGGCTCAGCACAGCGTGGTGAGCCCGGCCCTGCCTGGGGTGCAGCACCACCATCTGCCGGCCCCATCCCCTCTGGATGCTTTGCTCGTTGCACAAGGGGAGGCAGAAGATGCTGCTCTGTGCAGGAAAACGATTCTTTGGTGTTCTCCCCCCTGCTCTGTGCTCTGGAGTAATTAGTGCACTCTTCTTTCCAAGAGGAAACGTGAGATATGAAGCCCAGACAGAGAATTCCTGAGGTTTCCCATTCCCTCACTCAGGATGGTTTCAGGAATCTGGCTCTCAAATGACAGCAGAAAGCCATTTAATATCTGAATGATTCCTGCACAGTGAAAAAATGCTCAGAGGTCCCAAGTTCTTTTAAGACAAAAATGTACCACAGTATCATCCAAATAACATGAAGTGATCCCAATGTGTGAGGTGGTGAATGTCTGTGTGTTACAAAAAAAAACCCATCCATTTTTTATTGTTTTTTTCTTTTTTAATCCCAACTTTATGGATCTTATCTATAAAAAATGCCTATAACCTTTGCCACCATAAAAACCTGAATGTTGATCTGCTGGCAAATGAAGTTTTCTGTGGAATTCCAGATTGTTGAACTTTCTGGCCATGGAATAATGACCACAATTCTCCCCTCACTCCTCCTCAGTTTTAGTGTCAATGCTGTATTTACTACATATGAATAATTTCATAAATTATGACTTTATGAAGTTGTGTGTTCACTACAATAGAAATATAATTTGGGCCTTTTTCCTTGTGGTCAGTCCATGTAACCCTAATTTAAGCATGATTTTAAAATTAAAAAGCTTCTCCTCCTAAAGTTTCCTTTCCTTGCTGAATTTTAACAGGATATTTGGGGGTGATCAAATATATTAAGCACTAAGAAGAGGGAGGCCAATGTGTATTCTTGCAGTCTAGATTTATACAAACAGTCCAGAAATTATTATATAGTGAGGAGCAAGCAGACTTCAAGAGAAATTAAGGAGAATTTAATATCCATTTAAGAGAACATGCCCTATAGTTTATTTAAAGACATTTTTTAACATACCCATTAATGTTGTCTTCAGATCCAATTTTGCTTTCAGCTGCCAAATGTCTTGCTGATTAATTTCTCCTAAAATTTGGTGTGCTCAGAAGGAACTTGAAAAGAGTAATCAGTTCAGTTTTGCAGCTGATGATTTCTGCATTTCCCCAATTTGACCATTTAAAAGAGCAGCGTAAGTGAAATAATCTGTTCCTATAGCAACGCCGAGAGGCTGGAGGAGCTTCCATGGTGCAGGGATGATACTGAAGCCTCAAAAAACCCCACAAAATACAAACAAAATTATGGATTCTGAGACAGATGAGCAATAGGAGGACATTGTGTTAGGCTTTAGAATGCCCTTTATTAAGGTGCCTTTGACTGTTTTCTTGGCACCAGTTTCAGGAATGGCAGCGCTTGCCTGAGCTCACTGCAGGGTTTGCCAAGCAGCTGATGGTGGCAGTGGCAGTGTGCCCAACTCGGGGAGGTTACAGCATGAGCCATGTGTTTAAATACTGAGGTGCTGGCAAGAGGTTTCTCGTGGAGAATTAGGAAATGATCAGTTGTTTCCTTCTTTGTCTGGTTTTTCCTTGATAAGTCAGACTTTCCCATTTATTTGCTGGTTGAACCCTTGAATTCCAAGTAGAGTATGGTGGTATCTTCATTTTCTTCTTATACTCCTGCTTCATGGTTGAGAGAAGAAACCAGTCCTTGCTGAAAGACAAACTCCAAGTGCTTGTGAGCAGTCAGCTGTCCTGGTGTCAGGGCTGTTTGTCTGCCAGTCTCGTACAACAAAACACACGAGCAAAATCTGTCTTTTCTCACGAGCCTCGCTGTAGATCAACATCAGTGGAGAACAAACTTGGGGAAGCCAAAAGGCTTGGAAGGGCTCTTACTAGGAGAGAGCACAAAGTCAGAACTTCACACACAAATAAGTGGGACCACGAAAATATCTGATAGAAGGAGAATGATGGTTTTTTGTTAATACCATTTCTGAAGTTTAATATAAATGCTGCAGTACAATTCACAGTTGCCAAATTATAGTTTGTGTTGAAAGTCTGTATTAACAATTTCATCAGTACTATATATCTAAGATGAGAAAAAAAATGTCTGAAACCGAGAGAAGACAAGGTTTCTTTTGAAATTTCAAGTTTTNGAAGCTGAACTTTCATACTAAAGAGGGCTATAATTTAATGATGGGGATGTACTGGATTAAGTGTTCTGCTCATTGAAAGGAAAAAAAATCTTGTGATTTGCTCATCCTCATTTGTTCCTCACCGCGATCCTGCCCCTCTGTGCCCCTTTGCAGCCCAGCTACCGGGGTTGTCTGCAGGCTCGGGCTGAGTCAGCTGCAGCACCTTGGTCAGCTCCCGCAGCCGGCACACCCTGCCCTGAGCTGGGCTGTCGCTGCTCGCAGCAGCCGTGAGCCCCGGACAGAGCTCAGGCAAGCACTCCCTGCATGTGGGGAGACTGGAGAGGGTAACAAAGTGTTCCCCTTTCAGGTCAGCAACCGGGGTTTCTTGCTTAAACCAGAGGAGAACTCTGAATTCGCTCAGAGTTTTATTTATGTTTGTAACAGTCTTGATCTTATAAAGACTCTGATGCTTACAAATAAATGTATCGATAAGTTCTTGTTTAATTTTATTTTTAAAGAGAAATTTATGAATCTGTACAACTCAATAAAAACCCACTGGGGTTTTAGTTCTGAGTTCTTGCATAGTTCTCTAAGAGTTACACAGAACAATTCTTCTTGTTTGAAATGAGTTCTTGACTGCTTTTAGTGTAAATGTGGAGCAGTTAGAGACACTTAAATGGATGGATAAGGATGTAAAGCCGTGTTTGAAGAGGAGCACACCTCACTGTCCCTGTTCAACAGCCAATCTAACAGGAACAGTGTTTTGCCCACTCACTGCAAGCCCTGGATAAACACTGGAGTTTCTTTGGGGAACACAGGAATAGACACAAACTCCTGCAAGGCAATGAGCAAAATGAATTCCTGTTTGCCTTTTGCTTTTTCTGAGTGAAGTAAGAGTCTGATAACTCTGTCAGCTCCAAGTGCATCAAACATGGCTGAAATGTCTGTGTGGGAAGGAGCTTGGATTCCATCCAAAGGCTTTGAGGCATTGCAATGGAAGAGAATTAGTTCATATAATGTGATGGGTTTTGTTTAGATGATTCAGGAGTATCTTTTGTTCTTATTTAACACTGTCTGTAGCCTTTGGCACTTGTAATATTCTGATTACCACGTATGAGGGTGAGCCAATGAAAGGCTCTGCAAGTGCAGAACCACAAACTGACAACATTTTCAAAGCTGATCACAGAAACATTCTTTCATTCTACAAAATCTCAGGAAGATATATATCCCTGCTCTTTACTTGGATGATCCTAAGACTTTCAAAAACATTTCTGAGAAATGTACTTTCAAAAACATTACTGAGAACAGCAAGAGCATTTGAATAAAGTAAATAACCTGAAATATTATCATATTTCCTCTCTCCAGAAACAGAGGTCTGCTATTATACTGAGTGCCTTTACAGCTTAGATTTTGTTGAATTTTCCCAATTGTCCTTTTTGGAGCTGTACAACTGTGTGCAAACATTTCTATTGCCAAGATTCCAAGTACCTGAAATCCATGCCTGGAAAATCTTTTTCTGACTTGTGAGTATTTACAGAAGATTAAATACATGCACCAAGAAAGAGCTGACCACAGGGCAAACTGTTGCTTGAGGAATTACCTGGGAGCATGAGGGAAGGACAGAACAAGGGCTTGAAGTAAAGGTTTCCACACTGCAGCCAATTGTCACAGTGCACAGACTAATGAGTTTCTCTTGGAAAACTGAATTTCCTTCTCCAACAGGCTGCTCAGAGCTCCTGCTCTTCCTGAGGCAGCTCTCTGCCTGCCCCTGCTCCCCTTTTCCCCATCCCCAGCACAGGGACCTCATTTCACAGGCACTCTGTACACATAATTTGCAGTAGCAGTGAATATACCCAGGTGGAGACACTGAATATTTTTCTCTCTGTGTGAAAGGACTGAAACTTCGTTGTGCACAGTGCCTTGTATGTGCCTTTCACTGTTTGATCAAGGCAAAGAGCAGAGCTCCTGAGGAAATTCTGCAAATAAACACACAGGGTGCTGGGCAAAGTAATTAGCAATCATTATTTCTGTTAAAAACATCAGATAAACCTGGGTTTTGATTTCTTCTTCGTATTGATTCACCCGTTCTAGAGAACTGAGGTATTGCCGTTTGCCTGGGTGTCAAGGGCCAATACTAGGGACAAGCTTGGCAGCATTTGCAATCCTGCAGCACTTTCCTGGCTTGTTTTTTCCTGAGTGACAGCCATCACCACATCAGAAAGCAGTAGTGTCAGTAAAAAAGTGGCACCTCCTTTGGACTCTAAATAGTTATGATTTTTAGCTATGTCTTCCAAGGAAAACTAGGTGAGATGGATGCTAAGAGTTGGTTGAATGAGGTACAAGAGGTACCATCAAACAGCAAAAATAAATCTCAGTCTAGATTTTGAAGATCAGTTTATGAGAAATCTCTGGGTGGAGGTGTGGGTGGGCTGCCTGCCTGGCCTTGCACCCAAACCCCAACTCTTCTACTCACACATTTTTCTCTTCTCATCTAATGGGCAGCACACAGGAGTTCATTTGGCTCTTCCCAGAACTCTTTCTGTTCAAACTCTTCTCACTTGCTGGATTATGCAGAAGCCCCTCCCATGGAGCCAGGAGATGGCTCTGGTTCAGCAGCCATATGAACCAGAGAGCCCTGTGTTTTTAGAGGCAGCCTCAATGCCTGGCTGATGCTCCCGTTTGGTGCTTTGGGGCATAAATTGATTGCTGCTGAAATCAGAAGGGAAGGCTGTCTGTGAATCTCTGCCTGCTGCTCCAGGGAAACGGGCTGCTCACGTTATTGGCAGAATGTGTTCCTCTCCTGCTGGCTCCTAACTCTGCTCTTAACGTGAGGTTTGTTGGGAATGTAATTACAAATTGGCAGGTACATATTTATTCTAATTGCATTTCATAAGGCTACTTAATCTTCATGAAGACACCGAGTCTGCACAGTGTCTCCGTGTCACAAGCAGTGACTCATCAAAAGAAGGAGGGGAACGCAGAACTTTACGTCTTTATGGTGCTCTGTGAAAATCTAAATGGGCCTAACAAGATAATGGATCTTTAATTTCAGAATCAGTCTCCTTTGCAGGACACTTTCAGAACCTATTTCATTCTGACATTAGATGTGGAACTAAGTTATAATCTGTATTTATAAAAATGTCAGGCAACCTTTTGTTTGGGATTTGATAGCTGAATGTCAGGGGTTGTCCCAGCAGTCCTACATTGCTCATTTTCTGTTCCTACAACCAAATTACTCCAGAGAGGATATGTGCATAAGGGGAAAGAATAAAGGAGTCAGTGCAGTTGATAAAGCAGGATTTATAACAAATCAGCCTGACAATTTCATTATGCTTCCACTCATTGAGGTGATGTAACAGAGCAACATCAGGCAGATTAAATGATCTTCCTACATCCATGGATCACTTATGTGCTTACTTATTGCTCAGCTCTAACAGCAGTGTTTGGGGAACATCTGCAGATCCTTGCAGGGGGAATGGAGCTGTGTGAGATGGGTGTTTTGTTAGCACACTGAAGGGGAGGCTGGCTCTGGCAGAGGCAGGGTGCAGGGCTGAGGCAGAATTCCCTCAGTCACTGCACTGAAGTTCCAAAATCCTTGAGGCTTTTGGGATCCTCTCTGGGGACTCTCTCACCTCAGGGAATGGAACACTGAACAGCAGCATGAAAGCTGAGAGAAGTGTCAAACAATGGCTCCAAACAAGCTGGAACCTGGTCCTTTTGGACTCAGTTCTTACTTTTGCCAGTTATTTCTGGTGTTTCTATCTTTCTAGCAGTGACATGTAAGAATATTCATGTATATACACTGCTAGTCCCTTGGGCAGGAGCTGGGAAGGTGCCTACACCGTGGGGAGTCAGAGCTAAAGCACCCCTTTCAGCAAAGCCATGGGCACCCTTGGTGGTGAACAAAGAAAAACACTTCTTAATGAATTGCTTGGCAGTTTTGCCAAGACCTTAACCCACAAAGTGATTTTTCCCCCCAAGCAGAATGATGAAAACAAATCTGCATTTTGAGAGGGGGACTCCCCAAAGCAGGCTGATTGTCCCCTGGATGGAGTGGGTGTCTCTTACAAAGCCTGAAGGACACTGCTGCCTGCCTAAAATGTAAGTAGAGGCTTTAAATAAAATATGTTGTTTGGGCTGACTTGCACTGGTATTTCCCTGGGCTGCCAGAAGACCCACTTTTGGGGAGTTTATTTTCATAGAATCCTTTTAGCCATAAGACAATCATGTCAAGGCAGAAAAGTGGTGTCAGAAATGCAGGTTCTGCTACTTCAGTAGTCCTAGGACTAGCATGGGAACAACAGCACTGTGTTAAATTACAGCATTTCTTAAATCTGTGAGAGTGAAAAGTATTCCTGTAGAGTGCTTTTGAAAAGTACTAGATAAATGCAGTAAATACAGCCTGAATGGCCTTTTCCAGAAATCCCTATCACAGCAGTTAATGATCAGAGTATTATTTAATTGAGTTGCTAATATTAATTCATTAGCCATAATTTGTTCGTGCTCAAAGTTAGCATCCTGCTGTAAAAATGTGAGACAAGAGTTTTTAATTGAAATCCTATTTAATGAGTTAGTGTTGCTGAAACTGGGAAGGTTTGCTTGGAACCTGGGCTACTCACCTGGCTTCATGGGTTAATGGTATCTCTGAAATGAATTATAGAAATTTTTCTTCCTAGTGTGTATTCAGCCCTCATCTGTCCTGTGATCCAAATCATCTTCTACCCATCCATCACCCACACTACTGAGAGGAAAGCTAAATGGGCAGCCTTTAGTGATGAACTGGATGAGATGGTGTAGGAATGATATCCTCACTTCCATCTGACAAGCTGGGTGACTGGCAGTGGAAAATTTCCCTTCTGAAGCCTGAGCAGGCAGGGCCGGGGTGTTTGCCAGGGCTTTGCAGAATTCCTCGTGTCAGGTAAACTGGAGGAGACAAATCCCTGAGAGCTTTTGCAGGGGAGCAGCCACCCTTCTGAAAAAGAGCAACACAACCCCCTCTTAGCCCAGGTCCTGAGGACGTTCTCTGAAGGGTGTGGGGTACAGAGGAAATCGTGCATTTGGATTTCAGGGCATTTGTGGCGAGAGAATCCAGCAAACATAAGCATTATATTTTTATCTGCTAGACATAAATAAACCCTGTCAAAATTTCAAGCAACCCAACAGCGAGCATGATACAGGTGGCTGGGATTTTTCTGTGCCATGTTTGGAAAGGTGAATGTGCTGCCTGGGAGAAGAGGCACGAGCAGAATTCAGTATTTTGCTCCCCATGTGAGAGATGCTGTTTCCCCTTGCGTAGCTCCCTCAGAAAGCACCAATTGGAACGTCAGCACATGGCTTTGCTGTCTGAACAAGGCAAATATAACACCCATATTTAGATTTAAAGATTTAAGATCTTAACTCAGTTCCCTGTTGGGTATCATTTAGAATGCAGTCTCTAATGACATGATCACATTTGTCTTCACTTGCTCTCTTGCACACCCTCTTTTATTTTTGTTTTTCTTCTCCCTTCCTCCACCTCACTGAGAGCACTGACAGCTTGGACAAGATGAGTCAGAGATGTTCAGTAAACAGAGACTATTACATTTCCCCTTCCTATGCTAAATAAAGTTGTATCACCTATGTCTAAATAGCCACCTCTTTGAAATTGTAGAAGAGGTTTTCAAGAGGATTTTAACCTTTCTGTAATAGACCAGTTGCTTGCAAATATTGAGAGCATAAAAAAAAAAAAAAAGACTGCCTGGACAGACTGATAAAAACAGTGGAAAATGTTGAGTCATGCAAGCCATTAATTACAAAAAAAAAAAAGAAAGGAAAACATCAAGGGAATGTTGTTAAGACACAGCTGCCTTTTTATGGGTAGAAAAAATCAGGCTAAAATTACTTTAAAATGTTGTATTTGGAGTAAGTGATGGTGAAAAGAGATGGAGAAGAACACCTTTCTATGGTCATAGGTGTTTTGATTTAAAACAGGATGAAAATATTTGTTTAGTTTAGTCTAAACACTTCTATGACACTTTTAGCTTTTTAAAATGCTTGAATCTCTTTGGCATTCTTTTACACTGGCATATGGAGTGATAAATGTGCCACAGTTTCTCAATTCTGCCCTTTACATTCTAATTAAAGGAGAAACAACCCACTTTTCTGACTGTTTTCCAGAAGGAGGAATGATGAAATTTATGCTGGTTTGTGAGTTAGAGCCTTCTCCCATTTTCCCTTCACAGGACCTGAGAGAACAGAATCTATTTCATAACTGTTAGAGGCAGGAATCTTCTAATGAGAGAGTCTTGACATAAAAATATCACAGCTTATTTCTTACCCCGAGAGAGGGTAAACAATGAAAGATTTCTGAAGTTCTCCAGTAATGGTGGTGTTTTGGATGAACCAATGTCAGAACCTGCCTCTCATAGGACTGATTTGACATGTGGCTAGTCGTCCTAATTGAAACCAAATTATTGTTCCAGCATTGTTCGAGAGTTTTATGTGGAAAAAAAAAAAATCCTGAATATTCTCAAAGGAAGTTTCTTTACATATCACTCCAGTTTATCATTCCCTCATAGAATCAGAGTGGGAAGGAGCCCTGAGTGCTGCTGTTACAACACTTATGCTGCCTGGTAATTGTAATTAATGAGACTAAATGACCATAGCCTGTCCTCTGGGTGTTGCTTCTGTCTGTAGGAGCTTTATCCAGCAGATCTTGTCCAGATGCAGCAGAATGTGCAGAAGCCAAAACCAGGGCTAGACAAAAGAGTGCCAGAACCAAGAGCAGGCCCAGGGAATGCTGCCTGCTGAGAATGGGCATTCTCACCAGGGAAAGGCACCAGGGATTTCAAACCAGCTGGATTTGAGGCATTTTTCACAACTGAAGGGGAGTATGAGAACATTCACTGAGGTCAAATAACATCAGCAAGATTATTGCCTGTGGTGGCCATCCAGGCAAAGGCCAGCAGGGGCAGAATGTTTGCAGAGTGAGCCACCAGAGGGGCATCAGAGGCTGGGAGGACTCTCTGGAAATCACTGAATCACCAGGTTGGAAGAGACCTGCAAGACCATCCAGCCCAACCCCTGCCCCAACACCTCCACTAAACCCTGGCACCCAGTGCCACATCCAATCTCTTGTTAAACACCTCCAGGGATGGTGACTCCACCACCTCCTCTGGCAGACCATTCCAGTGCTTTATCTCTCTTTCTGTAAAAAACTTCTTCCTGATATCCAACCTAAATTCTCCTTGGTGCAGCTTTATCTGTGTCCTCTCGTTCTGTCAGTTGTTGCCTGGAGAAAGGGACCAACCCCCGCGACTGCAGCCACCTTTCAGGATGGGTTCCCATGCAAAGCAGGACTGTCCCCAGTCCTGGATGAGCCAGCCAAGGGTGTGAGCAGCTGGCCAGGGGCACAGCTCCATCCCTCAGGGTGCTGCTCAGGGCTAAGGGGCTGCTGGACACGTTTCTCTTCATGGCCCAAGGGAAGAGCCCAAGCTCCAGGCTGTGGCTGCTGCTCTGGCCCTGCTCCCTTGCAGGTTTTGGCCAGGTGTGTTTCTGGCTGCCCTACAGACAGCTGTGACCCCGTGTCAGATGCCTCTGTCCCCTCCTCTTCACCAGATGAGCCACTGCATTTCACAGCCACCAACCCACAGACCTTCAATTAAGGCATTTAATTAAAAACAAATGCACTTCTCCCAGAGCAAGCGTTTCCTTTTGGTTTAGGATGTAACTGCTTCTCCCTCACACTGCAGGACTTCCTCCAGTTTCCCATCTCCCACCCTTGCTATTCCTGCTTGGGGAATCCCTGCTAAGTCCTTCCCACAAGACAACTTCCCTGCACTCCTTACCAGGTTTATTTTCCCCCTTCTGTTTATCATTTCCAGCCCATCTGTGTTTTTTGAGGTGGGACAGTGGGAAGTCACAGTTCCCCCAAGTATTCACTATAAAAGTGTTATTAAACAGCAGAACGCCTTCTAATCTTCCAATTTCTTCTTAATCCTTTTCCTGTTACTTTCTTACATTTTCAGTGTCTTTTCTTGTTAATCCTGTGTTCTTAGAGAGCCATCAGAACATCTTCCATGTATTATCTGAGACACAGCAGCTAATTTTAAAGCTGTAATTGGGTAAGCAAAGGAACTTTTCCTGACTCTGCGTTGCTTTGCATTTCTTGATGTCGTGCATTTAATTTTCTCATCACTCAACAACATCCTTGAAGCCTCATTTAGATTTTAGTAGTCTGGAAAATCTCAGTGGGTCTGACCCTTTCAAAACTCAGCATCTTTTCACCCCTTCTTGCAGAACATTCCTGCACGTGTTTAACAGCACTAGTCCCAAAAACTGTGCTTGGTGACCTCAATATTAATATCGCTTATTTGTGAAAACTCTCCACTTATTCCTGACCTTTTTTTTTGTTAAAAAATTAGTCCATGCAAAGGCTTTTCTTCTTGTTCTGAGGGAATTTATTTTCCTGGAGAGCCTTTGGTGAGATGTCAGAGGTTTGACATCTCCCATTACCTTGCACTTACGAAATTTTTGCTGATACACTGATTCCTTTTAAGAGCTCGAGAAGGTTTCACTCAGCCTTCCTGTGATGGCTGCATCTTCCCTTTTTGCTTTAACTTACACTTTTCCTGAGAATTTTCTGCTCTCTCAAAGTTCGTGTCCTCATCTGGTTTTAGTGCTTGTTGGTTTATTTGTTTGGTTTTTCCCCACCAGTTTTTATGCCTAATAACGTGGCTTAGGTTATTTTAAGCAAACATGGGATGCACAGAAGGAGCTAAATGGTGGCAATAGGAGAGCTGTCATTGTACTTTTTAAAGGGAAGCCAATTAATAAATGCAGCTTTCAAAACGAAGCCTGAAAATATTATGGAAGCTGAGTGGACTGAAAGCAGCAGAAAGTGGTTTAGGTCTGGTTGATTAAACAGAAGCATTAAATTCTCTGGATTTGTCTGTGCACAACCTTACAGAAGAGGTGGTGATTTTTCAGAGTTGCATTTATCCCGTTTTTTGTAGCTGCTCACTGCTCCTCCAGTTTACAGCTGGAGCTGATGTTGTTCCATAACTGAGTTTGTCATTGAGTGTGGATGGGATTTGCACACGGGAGCAATGAAAGGGCCTCTCACTGAGCGAGATTTTCTGAACTTTCTTCAAGAGAATTAAATTTCTGAGCCACGCATCCCAGAGGTATGGGCTTGCCATTTGCTGGAGTGACAGCTGTGACACTGATTGACTGCTGCTGGGAACTTGAAAATGAAAATGCTTGTGCTCAGTGGCTGTCTGGAGACAAGACCCAAACCCCTGACTTTGTGGTGGCACAAATACCCCCATCAAGAGGGAAACAGCAGCTGCAAAAGGCAGGGCGTGTATTTCTATTTTTAAATTCTCCATTTTCCCACTAAAAGCTGAGTGATAAAGGCCACATTTCCCACAGAAAACCCAGCATTTTCCTGATTGTTTTCAGTCCCAACCCTGCAGGGAGGGCAGTTTTTGATTTCTATTTGTGATCAATCACAGCTGTAAAAGCCCTGGGATGGCAGAAGTGACTGCAGAGGTGAGTTGTGGAGAATGTTCTTTGCTCAGCTGCAGTGTGGCATTTTTTCTCCCCCCAGGGGAAAAGAGAGCATAGGAGAGGTGAGTAGAACGTGGGAGGTGCGTGTCCTGCCTCCAGGGACAGTTTGGATTGAGCCTCATCCAGTTGATAATCACCTGCTGCCTCTGAGAACAGCCTGCTCCTGGGCTCTGGAGTCACCCTGACCCAGCAATTCTCTGTGATTTGCTTTGTTCCAGCAGGCCCTACACCAGGATGCTCACAACTGGAACCCAAGATCTGAGCTTGGCTTTTTCTGAGCCTTTGATTTTATTGGGAAATGGGGAGGGAGGGAATCCTTTTGCTTTCAAGTGTAAGACAGAATCAGCAGTTTGTATGTTCTGCCTGTATTGCTTTTTTAAAAATTGCCTTACACATGACTGGTGTTGAATCTTTTCCATTGAAAACGGTAAACAGAATTGATTATTTTCTTCATGCATATTTATCTTCAGAAAATCCTTTACACATTCTCTAATTTGTGTTAATAGTGAAAGTCCTCAGATGTATTCTATCAATCTCTTTGAAGGCTGGTACATAATTTCCATTAGGAAAACCCAAGAGGAATATAAAGTAGACTTTTCTGAATTTTTTTTTTTTTTTTAACTAAGTGAATAAAGACATAGATATAGATCTGGCCATGCAAGGTTCAGAACCTGTCCCAGAAGAAAACCAAAGCTAATACAAAAGTATATTGATTTGGGTCGAACACCAATTTTGCTCAGAGCAAAACCCCTGCTCATCAAAGTGGTTCCCCTGAAATAAAAGCAACAAAAATGTTGTGCATTTTTACCTCTCTGTCCACCTTCCCCGTGCTGTGCTCCTGTCCCCTGTTTCTCCTCGAGGGGAGGCAGTGTGGCTGTGCCCACCTGAACCCTGGGCTTTTATTCTTTTCTTTGGCCACTGCAGGTTGGCTGCTGATGGGATGCTCTGGGTCTGAATGTTTCTCGTCAGGAAATCACAGAGCAGGAACAGCCCTTGCCCTGGGAGCTGGCTCTCCTTGTGGATCTTTAATCTGGTGAATATTGTCTCTCTGATCTTGCCATGGGATTTTCCTGTTCAAGGAGCTGAATAACTCAAGGTTAAATCACGCTTGTTTAAAGGAGCACTGAGTGAACAGAGTTTGCCTTCCCCTCTCTGACCATTTATTCTGCAGGGCAAATCATTAGAACTGAGCTTAGTCTGGACAGGTAAAGCCTGTTTCTGCTTTGGAACCAAAGACCCAGACCAAATCCCAAGATTCCCATGGAGATTCCCATGGAGATTCCCAGCAGTGCTGGTTCCACAACAATTGCTTTGATAAGAGCTGAATCTGTCCCTGAGTTTGGTTATCCCTTGCTGTGGTGTCAGGAAACAGCTGAGAAGAAGGAATTCACTTGTCCTTTAAAAAAAAATCAGCAACTGTTCCAAACTGGGTCTGTTTAAAAGTGTGGCAGCTATTGGGATCTTTTCCTATATATTTTTATTTACACCTTGGGCTTTTGTGACCAGCTACATGTGGGTTTGTGTTGTAGCTAAAAAATGTCATGGCTTGTCCTGACAGGAAAACCTGAATTATATACAATTCAAATAAATACTAAAAACAAAGAAACCACACACACTTTCTCTCTGACAGGAAAATTTGGAGAGGGAGAAGAAAGCTTGTGTTGGATACCCATCTCACTTGTGTGAGTGCAGTGACACTGAAGAAATAAGGCTGAGAAATGGAACTGTGAAATCCTATTTTTATAGAGAGATCATTGAAAATTCCTGCTATGATCAGTCTAATTAATGTTAATTATTTAATTCTTTTGGATGCAAATAGCCACGGGCAAGCCATTGGGTAGTATGTAAATACTTGAGAAGGAAAGGTATGAAAGATATGGGTTTATTTCACTCATTCATGAAAATTTATTAAGGACATGGCAATGTTATCAAACACTTGTTAAGCACTTAAATTTTATCTGAGTTTGAAATCCTCAGGCAAACCAGGCAGAGTGTTCTCTCTCCCTCTTTGGGATTATTCAGTATTCCTTATGCTGACCTCTGAAGAAATTCAGCAGAACAGAAGTAAAAATCAAATTTTCTTTCTCTTTCCAACTCCTTGACATCCATTTAGTCATCTCTTGAAATGATGAAAATAAATGGAAACACCCACTATTTCTGTAAATCCCTTTCTGAGCACTGCTGCTCTGCTGCCTGTAGAAGGAGGGCCACAGCAGAGGCATTTCCCACAACAAAAGGTGGATTTCTGTTTAGAAAGTTTAGAAATGGTTTTGAAAGCCACTTCTGTAGCACTTGATTTGAATAATCTTTATTTATTATTACTTTCTGGTGAACCAGAAGGAGATTTCCATAGTTAAGGCCTTTGTGGCTGTGGATGGTGTTATCAGAACTTTCCCAATCGATGAAAAATGGAAATGCAATTGTTGGCAATTTCTTAGAGAGGAAAGGAAATCTGAAGAAAGGAAGAGTGTTTGGAATGCTGCACGTCCACTGAATAGTGAGCTTGGAAAATTAATTTGTGACTTATAATTTGGCTTTCCATTTGTAAAGGCAAATACTGACTGTTATCTACCCCTTAATTGTCAGATTGCAAGCCGTGAGCTCATTTCATATTTTTGGGCCATGCCCAATATGGAAATCCAGGACCAGCTGAAGTCCCTCCATCCATCTCAAACAATCCCCTTTAAAAGCCCCTCATTCCCTGCTCATTCCCTGGGCAGTTTTGGAGCCAGCACAGGCAGGCAGTGTTTCTGCAGCCCTCTCCAGGAGCAGACACATCAATCCCAACCCAGGGACTGTCCTTGCTGTGTTTGGGCAGTGGCTGGAGGCTGTAAATGCCCTCTGGCCCAGAGTGGCAGGCAGAGCATTCCCACACTGCATCCCTGTGGGGCCCAGGATTGCTCAGCCACACGTGGAATCCCAACACATTCTGGGGGAGTTGTGCTGGGAGACATCTGGTGCCAGATCACTGAAATCTGCTCTTTTGATTTGTGCTTCATGTGGGTTCATTCCTGGCAGATCTTATTAAAATGAAACAAACCCCAAAGTGTTCCTGCCAGTGATTTCTTGCTTTTGCCTTTTTTTTCCAGGTTTTTCCCTAAGTGTGGCTTTGCCCTGTGCTGCTCAATAGATTGAGCTCTTTTAAACCCTGCAATTACCAAGCCTTTCACTAATTTCTATCATTTCTATCAAACTCTTTCTCTTTTACTCATCAGCTATTTGGGGTTTTCTACTGAACTATGAGAAAATATTTATTTTTACAGAGACACTGACATTACCTGGGAGAATGAAAGGAACAGCTTTAATGCACTTCATCAAGTGTGTATTTGTCTCTAGGATTGCCAGTGACATGCATGAGGAGCTGCCAGGAGCAGAAAAGGTGGAATACTTGGGATAATCGCTCTGAAATACTGAGCCTGCATTTCATTTTAGGTGCTCAGACAACCAGCAGGATCCATCTATGGCTAACAAAACCTATGAGTCACACTGTCACAGAAAATTTCCTTACAATTCACTTTTTCTATTATTATTATTATTATTTTAATCTCCCTCTCAGTGCAGAAAGACTCGCAGGAAAAGGATTATCACAAACCTTGTTGTTTTCTACTCCGAGTATGAAGGGCAACACTTCCACATTTCCTCCCCAACCACAGGCACATAAGAGCACTCCCAGTTCTGAGGGTGCTGGGAGTGGTGGGAGTGTGGACAGGGCATGAGAGGGAACACAACCTGTCTGTGCCAGAGGTCAGCCAGGCTGCTTAACACACACAGCAGAGAGGGTTTCAATGGATTTCACTGCCTGGCTGAAGTGTTGAAAACAAAGCAGAACAAAGAGGGATGTATTTGAAGACAGAAAGGTTTGGCAGAATAAACCCTGATTTTGCCAGTAATGCATGAAATCTATAGTTCAGTTTTCTAACACTGACAGCAGTGTTTAAAGATTATTCTCCATCCCACTCAAACCCTGCTCCTGTCATTGTTTAGAGTTTCCTGCAGTCATAATGCTCTTTTCCACTCCCAGCACCCATGTGCTGCCATGCCCTTCCCCTTTTTAGAGAATTCCTGTAGCAATATAATCTGGCCTGGGTGAGAACCCCAGGGTGAAGGGGTGAGAACCTCTGTGCAGAACAGAATGTGGTGGCACTCCACAGAAGCAGTTTCATGCCTGATTATTGCAACCAAATGCACAAATTACTCCTGGGCATAACTTATTCTTGTTTCACCTTGCCAGCTACCAAGGTACCAAGATTTTTAATAGTTATCCTTCTTCATTTCACTGGCTAAACTGCAGATATTTGTGTTTTCCCTGAGCAAAAGAGCATCTGTACAACATGCCCAGTGCTGCTGGTGGCTGCTCTCCCTCAGCACCCTGCCATGAGTCAGTTTGTCTAGCTCCATTCAGAGCAACATTCTGCTAGGTCATCTTTTACTGATGAATGTGAGAGATGTCCAAAATAATAAATGGAAACAGATTTTGAAAGTGCAGAGCTAGACTGACTGAGACACAGAGAGAATGGCAATGAGCAGTGGTCACAGAATGTCCCTCCAAGGAACATCAGAGCAGCAGCAGCAGCAGTGGGCTTTTAGCTCAGTGCAACATTTGCTGAAGTCAAACTGCCTCTGGCTCAGAGAAAAGGAAAATGCCATTACTGGCCTTGAGGAGAATGCTGGAACAGTGTGTGTGCTGCTCCTTCTGAGAGTATTTGCTTCCCATCTGACACACACATTAGGAACCAAGAGTAAATACTCAGATATCTTCATTATCTCGCTGCCTTTATTACACCAAGCTTGGTTTCCATCCTGGGAAGGCAGACGTGAAAGGCTTGCAGGATCAGCCAGCCAGAAAGTCTGCTTTGCCTTCCTAGAAATGAAACAGAAATCACCTCCAAGACAGAGGTCAGCCCAAAGCAGGGTTGTGGTGTGGCAGATAATATTTTGATAACACTGATACTGCAGCATTAACTCACAGTGCACACAGCTTTTATTTCTAGTGAGCAAATATGTGCAGCCCCGAGTCTCATCTGACCTTTCAAAAATGGGTTAAAATTAGAAGTCACTGGTGGAGGGCTCATCTGTTAGAAAGCTGAGCTGCTTTTGGGTTTGCTCTCCCTTCTCTGCAGGCAGTGAGATGCCAGCTTCTTACGTGAGCAACACAAATCCCATTTGCATTAATAATGCCACAGTCAATGCAGTGGAGTAAGAGATGCAATTAAATTCCCCTCAACAGGCACAGAGCAGGTTGCAAAGTGCTAAAAAGTCAATCTGGCAAATGAAGTGCCCAGATGAGCAAAGCAAGTGCTGACACAGAGAGGGGGTTCCGGGGAAAATCAGGTTTCACTTGTGATAATTCAACGTCTGATTTAGGAGATCTTTCCTGTAGAACAATAGGCAAAACTCTTTCATCTTAGATTTAATCCTATCTGACATGAGTTGTCTGAGGATTGTCCTACACAGGTTAACAAAAAAGACAATACTGAAATAAGGATTTCCTAACAATCTTCCCTGAGCAGCTCCTAAATTATTTCTCATGCTCTGAGCCTTCCTCAGTCTAGACTCGCATTTTAGCTGCTGTCACAGAACATTTTAAGTCAAAAAAAACCCCAAAACAACACCCCCTGCTCTAATCTAGAAAGGATGGGTTTTGCCTAATTAACAATAAACTGATTTTTAATCAGCATAGTTGAAAAAAGTGTAACAGAACTTTAATGTGAGCTAACTATTGCTCTAGATGTGCTGGTCTTTGGCCCTCTGGGATAAAAGACTGCTATGGCATTTCGTTGATATTTGGAAGATTTTGTTAATGAGCCCAAGAAGTCATTGAGTAAACTTTAGAGAAAATTAGATTAGACTAGAAAAATATGGTGTTTGTGTTTTGAAGGTTTCACTTGTTGTCATTCCTGAAATTAGTCAGGGAGTTTTAACTCATTTTGATGTTACTTTAGCTTATTTTACTTGTAACCAAATTGAGAAAAATGTGTCTTATACAGGAAATTAACTTCTCAGACTCTGGAGCAAAACTGTGTCTGCTGACATCCGCTACTCCCTGAGTTTTATGCCACTGTTCAGGCTGGTTGTAGATTCAAATTTGAATCTGCAATATCTCCACAACTGGGACTGTAGCAGATCTCCAGTGGTCACCTGGTAGAGCAGAACTCCACCCCTGTCCCGTTATTAAAACCCAAAAATTCTTCTTGACCAACAAATATTTTCCTTTGTGCATTTCTGACACTCCTCCATCTGTGGGACACAACCCCCCTTGGTGTTTAACTTTGTGTCTCCTCTGCAGAGTCAGGAGGTTTGCAGAGGGGATGCTGAAGCTGAAAGTGAGCTGAGAAGGGAACAGCAATATTCTGCAGCAGGAATGTTCTGCAGCAGCACTGAAAATCCAGCTCTGTGTTCACCTAGAGCCATCCTGACCCCTGGCAGGGAGAACACCCCAGTTCCAGCTCTGGGCACTGCTCCTTGCTCCTCTCTCCCCTCAAAGCTGCCCTTAATTCCCTGCACTTAAAGATGGAACCCAAGCTTTACGTCTCATTTTGTGCACAGAACTTCTCAGATGGTAATTAGGCAGCCATTTAATTTGCAACAAGCAGTTTGTCTAGCAGAAAAGACAAAGCAAGGAGGACTTATTTGTTCATGACATTGTCTCACTGTTGGGGTTTTGTAGCTGTTTTGTTCTCTCATCCTTCTTAATAGGCAGCAAGGGAGCTGAAACCGAGTTGTTCCTGGTGTGCAGGGAGCATTTGGGATGGGATCCACCGAAAGCTTTGCATTTTAATCTGTCTTATGTTTGCAGAAGAGACCAAGGAATTTTCTGAGGCTCCATAATCTCCTCTATTGCTGCATATTTTGCCGTACCGTTTCCATCTAGAGCATTTTCAGACCATCTGGAGCAAATCTGCCTGCAAAAGGAAAATGGGGAAAAAAAAAAAACCACCCCATGTTCCTTATGGAAATCTATTCAGTGAGCCCCTCCTCTGAGTGAGGCCTTCAGGTTTTGGTGGTGTTTTTCTCAGGATGGATGGAACTCTGCTGCTTATGTAACAAAGAGATGAGTTTGCCTTTCAGAATCAAAAGTAGGGTAACCAAGCAACAAAACTCGTCCTTGCCCTGAACACAAATTGCTTTCTGATCGTTAGGATGCTAACACCAATACTTTCAAGAATTAAACCCTGTGAGCAAGCAGCTTTCAGCCTTCTCATTCCCATTATGTTGTTCTTGTAATGCCCAAATGATTTTAAACCCTTTCTTCTTGTGCAGGGAGAAGTTACAGTCCAGCTCTTTAACCCATACAACTTCCAAATGAATGCTGCTGTCTTGCCCAGGGTCCTGGCTTGGTGTGTTCTTCTGTGTGTAAATCAGGATGGAGGCTGAAGACACTTGGCTTGAGTAAAATTTCATTCCAGTAATTCAGATTTGTTGATACCCTCCCAGTGGCAGCCTTTAGAAACTTAAAGAGGAGTTTTAAACGAGGGTTTGCTGACCCCTCAGCTGAGCTGGGCCTGGTAGTCATCTCCAGACAGGGGCTTTTAATAAGCCAAGAGCTCTCATAAAGCTTCCTGTGGTTATCCACACACAGAACACAGCACGGGGCAAGCCTTGGTTGGAAGCACCCCCTTTCTTGCATAGCAACGTGTGCTGTATGTGATAAAGGAACTGGGTCTGAAGATGCCACTAAAAAATTAAAAAAACAGAGATTACCGCAATCAAATTTCAAACCACAGGCTTTTTAGGGACCACAAATGGCAAAAGGGACTTTATCAGCTGTGGAGGATGAAAATTTCTGGACTTGTTTCAATGCAGACTTTTCAATTTTTAAGTTATTTCAATTTCTGTTTGTGTAAACAGAGGCTTAAATAGGAAGGGAGACTGGTATGGCCACAGAAGACAACAGCAGGATTGGGGAGTCAGAGGAATTTTGACACAGCCCTTGTTTCCTCTGGGGTGAGGAGCATGGATGCAAAATTTGGCAATGCAAATTTGTCTCCTTCCCTTCAGGACATGCTCTGTCAACTGGGGCTCGCCTGCCCCTGCCCCAGGCAGAAATTTGGTGCTGTAAATACACTTGTACACTGATACTGAGAGCTCTGGGTGAAGAAACTGCATCTTGATATGGAGGGAAGGTTGTCAGATAAGTACACACTGGAAATCAGCGCTGAAGAAATCAACAAAAACAGGAATTAAGGAGAAGATAACCAAAAAAAACCCTGAACAAAAAGAGAGGATGTGCTTAGCAAAGAGTAGTCTGGCAAGAGGCCAGGGAGAAAATATCTGAAATAAAACAGAAAATATCTGAAATAAAACACTGCCTAGAGCAGCTGGAGGCAGAGGTACCCATCAGAATGGAAAGAGGTTTATCCACAATTCCCAGAACCTGAGGCCTGGGGCAGAGAGAAGCTGAAGGACAAATGCCAGATGTGGAAAACCCTAAACACAAGGAGCAGGAGGAGGTCTGCTGCAGTAACACAGCTGAGTGGGGAGCTGTGTCTGCAGAGCCAAGGGAGGGAGAGGCTTTTGGGGTTTGCATCCATGCAAGCTGGGGCAGGACTGAAATCCCATCAGAGCTGGAGCAGAGGAAGGGAAAAGTTTGCAGGGTTGTTCAGAGGATGAGATCCTGGCCCAGCTCTGCCATTTGCTGCGTTGTACTGACTCTAAAGGGAGGAGGGAATGAGGGTGAATTTAGAGCAGCAAAATCCCCACGTCTGGGACAGTGGGAGCAGGGCTGAGAGCAGAGGGTGGGAGCTGGATGATAAACAATGAACTGTCTCACTGCATCCCACAGTTTTGGGATTTACAACCCCCTTCCTTGCCATTTGTGCTTTTCATTTCACATGAAAATGGGGAAATGCTCCTGACCAGAGCACTTTCACTGCACCCTTCTCTCTGACAGAACCTCGCTGTGCAGCTGCAATTCAAGGTCTGGGGAGGAATAACAAGAAATGGGATTGGATTTATCAGGATGGAAGCAAATAGTCACATTTGGCTGCATTACTGCATCAGTACTCTGCTGAATTTTCGGTACACTGTGTTTTAAAATTGACATCTTTATCAGTTCTGAACGAGTCAATGCAAAGCCATTAGAGGTTATTAAATTTCCCAAACTACCAGGAAGAAGGAAAAATAAAAATCCAGGGCATGATCATGAGGCATTCAGCCTCTTGGTGCCTCAGTGAAGTGGGTACCAGTTCCTCCTCCCCGGGATCCTGAACTCCTTAATTAGCACTTTAAGGGCTGAGTGATTTGGGGAGGCTTGTTATGCAATTACAAATGTATGAATTTAGCATTAACATTGCCTCTGGAACTTTACTGGTTCTCCTAAAGGTTTCTCACCATCCTTTCACTGCACTCTGGCTGCCCTGCACTGATTTCCACTGTTAAGCTCAGTTTCCTGTGTTGTGCTGCTGAAGAACAACTCAGGATCTCTTGCTTTGCTTTTCATTAAGAAATGGATTGCTTTACTGAGACTGACAGAAAAAACATTCTTTTAGCAGCTTAAGATAAAATCCACATTACTTGAGTTTTAAGTAAAAGGCATTTTCATTTGTTGATTCCTTATGGCAAAGCCTCCATAATTCATTTCCATTCCATAAATTCATTGTGTGGAGATGTGAGGAAAGCTCAGGTGAGAACCTTTGCCACAGCTCTCAGGAGCTTTCCCTTTTCCTCCCAGGAGTGAGAGTGTTTCAGAGGGCTTCCTCTTGCAGAGAGCTCAGCCACACAGGGCACATTTTCTAGGAGTAAACAGAATTAGTGTCAAAAGCAGCACGGGATGGAGACCTTGGGAAGCTTTGGTGGTTGTGTGCCACAAACTCTGAGCTGAGAGCAGCTCCTCTGGGCTGGGTGGGATGGGGAAGGCAAAGGAGAAACTGATGGTGAAAAACTTACAGTATGGAACTGATGGTATGGAACTGATGGTATGGAAATGATGGTATGGAACTGATGTATCTCTAATTCCTCTGAGGCCACCCTGCGCTCCTCTCGCTGGCTCTGAAGAAGGAAGGGATGGCACTGCCTTGCTTTGTCAATGATTTTGTTCTCCCAGACTTTCCAAAGTGTCAGAATCTGTGGATTAGTTTTGGATGGTCGGGATGGAGATGAGAGATCTCTGAAGTCAGGTCTTGGAGCATGGGCTTTATTGTGGAAGGGCGTGGGGGTAGGAGACCTGCCAGGGGCTGCCAGACACAGCCCGAAGCAGGGCAGAGAAGCAGGAGAGTAGAGAGAGGGAGAGAGAGAGAAAAGGAGAGGCAAATCTCCATGGTTGCCATTTACAATACAATAAATCATCTTCTATGCTGAATATTCTAATTTTTATCAACCAACCTAGAACAAGCCACAAATCCTACAACATTTACATACAGCTTATAAGAACCATTGCATTACCATACAGCGTTCTATTTTAAACCCTAAAAACTGTTCTTTGGACCCTCTGCCAAGTTGGCAGGGTCTGCTCAGACCCTTGGACCTGTCTGCAAGCAGAGGGTATTGTTTCATCAAAAGGGGGGTTACCTCCAGTCTGCTGTACCATTGTTTTCCAGTTGTTCAGTAACTGGGGTTTGGTATCTCAAAGCTTCTCTTCATTTCAATCTCGCTCATAGTTTCCATATTCTCAGCATCTTTTGCCAGGTAATCATATTTATAAGGCTTTCCTATTTCTTCTTCCCCAACACCAAAGTGTGACTTTCCCATGTGCAGCTTCTCCCTGGGCTCTCCCAGGTGCTCCCTGGGGCTCCCAGCCCCGCACACCTTCCACACTTTATGGATTTTCAGAGTGTTTCCTTCTTCATTCACTTCTTCTCAACAAATTCTGCATGTCAGGCACTTGCTGAGAGGAAAAACTGCCACGAAATAGATTGGGAGTGCAACCAGTAGACACTGACCAGGGTTTAATGGAAATTAAATATTTAGAGGAGCTGATGGCTGTGCGGATTTCTCTGCGCAGTCCTGGGGACAGAATCCCTCTCCTGGCTGGCCTGGCCCCAGCAGAGTGCCAAAGGCACAGGGGGGGTTTCCCTGAGGTGGGTGAGATCAGAGATCTGTGTTTAAGTGCTTTGCTGGACTCCAGCCCTGCAAACACTCTGCTGTCACTGCCATCCCCTTCTTAGGGGTTATTTTTATGTAAGGCTATGAATCTGCACGGGTTCGTTGCCTCAGACGGTGACACCAGCAGGAGAAATGATCAATCTGTAAGTACCAATCAATACCTGCACGTTGAAATGAGGGCTGGGGTTTGGTTTTTTTGTTTCTTTTTATTTTTATTTCATAAATATTTAACAACTGCCCTTAAGAATCACTAAACCTCTTCCACTCATAATAAATTACCTCCAAGAGCAAATTTACTTTTGGGCTGATGGGAACCGGTGTGTTCTGTTCTGTGATCAGTTTCAGGGAGAAAAAAAAATTAAATTTGAAATCTTATCTGAGTCCCTTTTGACCACCTGAGGCCATGGAGCTGCTTCAAGGGGAAATTAGTTCTGGGACGAGCTATTTATTTAAATGCCATATTTAATATGAGACAAAAGGTGTGAGGTGTGAGTAAAGTCTCAGTCCATGCTTGGATGCCACTATAAAATAGAGTTTCTTTATTTAGTCCCTGTGCTAAGTAAATCAAAATACTGATTACCACTAAGTCATCCTCTATCAAAGCCTAATCAGATCAAAATAATTACCTTTAGTGAAAATATTATTAAATTAATAATTTATTTCAAACAATGACCAAAACATGAATTAATAATTTACATGATTAATTGAAATGCTGAAAATTTTATTTTTAAAAAAGCAACAGCACTACCAGTAAACATCCCACCAGGAGTATGAAAATCGATGTGTTACAAAAAAACCCAGATATTTAAATAGTGTTTATAATATAATAATATGTTTAAAATAAGATCATGAGTCAGTCCACAGGACAACATTCACAGTTATGAAACCTTGATGTTCAAATATCTCTTTTTTCCTTTATATTCCCCCTGTTACTGGGTCCTAATTTTGCAC
Organism: Rhipidura dahli; assembly: GCA_013399225.1. Classification (NCBI taxonomy): domain Eukaryota; kingdom Metazoa; phylum Chordata; class Aves; order Passeriformes; family Rhipiduridae; genus Rhipidura; species Rhipidura dahli. The sequence goes on along the minus strand of VXAC01007112.1, from coordinate 383,152 downwards.
ATTCATAATATTGAACAGTCTGGCAGTAATTGATTCAACTTTCGAGCTGTTTTAAGTCCAGACTTAATTCCACAAATTTTCAGTGGG
>VXAC01007112.1:370028-380877 GCA_013399225.1 Rhipidura dahli | reverse complement strand
CACAAATTTTCAGTGGGGCAAAGCCTTCTTTAACCACTTAGCTGCTGGAGAAATACTTTATACCTGCTTTGGACCATCTCTGTTAAAATGAGTTTATTTCCTGCAGCAGCCACAGTAGGGTTCTAACAGGGGAGCCACAAAAAGGGGGTGAAATAATAATAATAATAATAATAATAATAATAATAATAATAATAATAATAATAATAATAATAATAATAACAACAACAATAACAATGCAGTTTGGACTGGAATTTCTGCCAGGGCAGTCCTAAGAAGCTGTGAAAAGAGAGAATTAATCCCTTTGGGGCTGAATTGATGGTTGGAGTGACTACAGAGGTCACGATGTTTTGTGTTTTGATGGACAGAATGATGGCAGAGAAACCAGGCTTATCAAAAAGGAGGCAGGCTGTGCAGGAGTCAGATGTGTTCTATTAAGGACCAGAGATCTTTGATGGGTGATGATTTATTTATTTCTTGCACCCATTTCTGACTACCCTGAGCTGAAGGATGCTCTTAGAGAAGCGCCAGCGCTGAAGCTCACTTTGAATCAAAGCTCAAACACAAAACAAAAAAGGCACTCAGAACATAAGAACTCGGTGTCAGCCTGGATGGTTTCTTGTGTCTAAAATGAAGGTGTTGCCTGATTTGCTAAATTCAGTCTGAATTCTCTCTTACAGAGGCAGAGTTGAAAAATAATGCAAAAATTTTTAAAGCCAGGTGACCTTGTCTCACTTGTTTTGACAGCAGGGAAAGGATGTGACTGCGGAGAGTTCACAGCTCTGTTCAGCTGTGATTGCAAAACTTTCCATTTGTATTACTAAAGCTTAAAATAAATTGGTTTAAATTATCTTCAGGTAAGGGAATGAAGAAAAAAATGTGTAGGATAAAACTGCATTTAAGCCCTGAGCATGGATTGCTTTCATTCCAATTAAAATTGTCAGCACTCTTCTTTTAATTGGGGAGGGTAAAATATTGAAAATAGAGAGTTATTGCAAAGGTGGTTTTCAGTGTTTCAACACTTGTTTGCTCATTTCTTATAAAAAGAAAAATTGAAATGAGAAGCTCTGAAAGGTTAGAGTCAACTTGGCGTGAAAGAGCAGAGCAGCTTAATTAAAACAAGGTTTCCTGAAAGATAAAATGATAACATGAGAATGAACTGCAAAGTATTTTATGATATTAAAAACCTCCTATTATTTAAAATCATGCCTGTGAACTTTTCCCCACAAGGATTGGATCCCAACAGTGAATTTTACTCTACAAGATCCAATCGGACTCACAGCACCTCGTTTTCAGGGATTTCTTGTTTGGCACGAGATGCATCCAACAGAAAAAATAAATGACAGCATTTCATTATTTGGGACCTGCTGTGGAGGACAGTGAGGCTCTGAAGAATATTTTACTTTAAGCTTGCAGCCATTCCAGCTCCCAGCCTGCTGGGAGGGTTGGTGGGGAGAGGATTCCCCCCTCTCATCCACCTGGAGGCTGTGTTTGCCTGAGATGTCTGTAGCACCCTTGGATTTTAATCAGATTGTTGAGGTTCAGAGCAGCCTGGCTGCTGAATTTTCAGTGGAGCTCCTTCCCACAGGGTGCACCTTCACTGCTGTCCCTCTCACCCACCCCACTGCTCTCCAGCCCTACCTGGGTCTGTGCAAACCCACTGCCTCCTGAAGGAGTTCCCACGTGAAATCCCATAAACCTGCCCCAAAACAGGCCTGGAACACAGATTTTATAGCATTTTTACTGCCTGGCTCCTCTGGCTTTTCACATTCCACAGCTGCAGGTTCAGCCCCCGAGCACTCAGCCAGAGTGGGGGATGTGTCCCTGTCCCTGTCCCTGTCCCTGTCCTTGTCCCTGTCCCTGTCCCTGCAGCACTGGAGCCCTGAGTGTGCCACAGCTCTCATCTGCTGCTGCTTTATCCCAGCCAGTGACTCATACTGCAGTGCAACCAGAGGCATCCCATCTGCATCACCCATCAGCTCATTATTTAGGGCAAAGGAATTGTTGTTGGCATCTTAAAACACCCCCACCGAGCCCTTCAGACCTCGTTTGGGAAATATTAGGATTTTTCCTTTGAACCAAATCTCTTCAGTTTAAATCAGCTTAATATGGCCATGAAATCTCCCTGGCTCTCTTATTGCCGTTATTTTTAATAATCTGTATTATTTTTTGTTCTGCTGGTTGTGGCAGGGTGTGTGTTTGCTACCCCAAACCCCATCTGAAGGAGCACATCTACAGAATCAGAGGATGGAGATAAAGAGCCTGGAACCTCACAGAACTTTCCAGGCTGCCTTCAGACCAAGATTTGCTGATGGAATATATTGCCAGAAGTAGAAAAGGGTTTTCAGGACTGGTAGTTCAAGAGCAGACATTGGGATATTTGGACCAAGTGTAGCTTCCTGTGGAAAATAAAAACTGCCTTCCCCCTCCCCTCTTGATTTCTGTGTAAAAATAATTCTTTAAACTTAAGTTGAACTTAGTTTGTTTCTGTTTTTTCCTGGTTGTTGAATGTGTGAAAGCTGATTTTCTTATAAAATACAACTTTTTAAGGGGACTTCTCCTCCTTTGTGACAAGGTTATCCCCAGTCTGTTTGGTGAGTTTATTGTTCTGGTGTCTGCAGGCTGGAATTAAAGGGGTCTCAGAACCAATCACTTCTCCAGATAATTTGCTTTTTTCTGCAAACACAAAACAAGCAGCAGAGCAGAGCCAGCACAGGGGTGCAAGAAAGGTGCAGAGCAGAAAGGGCAGCAGATCTGTGATTTGTTCACACAAACTGTACTGCCCAGTGTGTTTCTGCAGCACTTCAGAAATGTTCTGCTTTCAGATACAGTCATCAATTAAATTCCCAGCTCAATTAAATCCACCTCTCAGGACGTGCTGCATTTGGCAGGGACTGGATTTCAGGATGTCCACCTTCACTACAAGAAAGTTTTGCTGCAGCACTGAGGTTTTTTGCTGGTTTTTTCCTGCCACCAAACCCCTGTGACTGGCCCAGCAATATTCTGCCAGTCTGCATGTTCCTACCAAGAAAGTTTTATTCCATTATCCCTTAAATTCCCTTTAATACCTGTGGAATCACTGCCACAGGACCTAGTCCTGCTTTTTTATTAGTAAAGCAAATCAGAGCAAGTTTTGCTGTTTTTCTGTCCCAAGTGATGCTCTGTGTGTGTGTGTCTGGAGAAACCCGTGCAGATTCCAGTTTAAATCCAATAAATCAGCAAAGCTGGGATTGCAGTCCAGTTAGGAGCTGCAGGTGCAGCAGCACTTTGTGTTTCTGTTTTTCTGTCTGTTTTTCTGTCTGTGTGTCTGTCTGTGTGTCTGGCTGTCAGCAGAGCACCCAGGAACTGAAAGAACAAGCCCAGGGAATTTTCACACACTCACATCTCTGGGGGTAACTTTCTTCCCAAAGGCCCTACACAGCTCAGTCCTCTTCCCCCTGGGAGATGGTTCAAGGTTTGCATCGTTTCCATCAGTGTTTAATGGAAAACAGAAATGACTGGGGAATTTGGTGAAATGCAGCTTTTGGGGGCCTCGGGGAGCAAAGCAGAGACAGCACCTGCTGTGAGTCAGGACACAGAGAGCTGCTGCTCCCAGCTGTTTGCTGCTCCCAGGGCTGAGCTGTTCCACATCACAGAACTCTGAGCACTGCCTGGGAGTGAATTCTCCATCCCTCTGATACGAGAGAGCTTCGTGGCTGGGAGATTCTGCAGGGTCTGGCTGTTTAACCACAACCAAAGTGCTCCAGATGTGTCACAGCTGCCACCTGAGCTCATCTCAGTGTTCAGGAGGATGCAGAACCACAGAGTGATGCAGCCACCTAAAATATAAATGGGGGTGAAATAACAACCCACTGTCAGAGGTCCAGAGCTCTCACAGAATGTGAAGGGATCGTGGAGAAACAGCTGCTGAAAACACAGATTTTGGTTCCTACTCCTAGTGAGTGACTACTCCATACTATAATACTATAATAATAATAATAATAATCTATCAAATCTGGGAAGGTTTTTGTGTGCTGCAGGCCAGATGACTCAGATGACCAAACTCATCATCCTATTTTCTCTTTTTATTTTTTTTTCCTTTTCCCCCCAAGGGCTGTAATCAGAGCTATTTGTGAGCCTTCAGACTCATTACTGGGCAAAACACAAGGCTCTGCTACCTCATTAATGAACTGAGGGCTGAGAAAACACTCAAACTCTCTCTGGAGTCAGAGACATCAGACTGAAGGGTTCATTTACTGCACAAACCCAGCACTGACTGCAGCTCTGACACAGTGCAGCACCCTGCTCTATTTTTGTGGTTTAACCTTTCCTGCTCTGCACCTGATAATCAGCTCTATTTTATGCACATGGTGTTAATGTTTATAAAGATATTCATGAAGGACCTTGGTGCTCACAGCCCAGGATCTGTGGGTGCTGTTTTTAGTTCCATTCCTTGGTGGTGCTGCCCTCACCTCCCCAGTGAGGCTCACTGATCTCCCTGCTTCCCACTGAGGTGGGGCTGGTGCTCCAATGAAGTGACTCAGCTCAGCTGAATTATTGACTCTCCTGCTTGAATTTGAATATTTTTGCCTGTTTATGGAACTAAAACACAGGGTGATCTGTAAAAATATACTCCCCAGGAAATCCATATTAATGGCAATTTAACTGATCACTTTCAGGGACAGGGGGATTCACTCCGTGCAGAACTCCCCACACAAGAGTTTGGGCAATGTTGAATTTCCTCAGCTGGCACCGAATTTTTCTGGTTAAACACAAACTGGAAATCACCTGCCAGCAGCAAATCAGTTGCCAGTTATTGTGCAGACTCCTGCACAAATTTAATCAAGGATTTAGCCCAAAGTTATCCGCAGATTCTCAGCTCCAGGGCAAGGGGAGTGTCCCTTGCCTTGCTCTGGGTATGGTGAGGACATCCAGGTTTTAAATCTCTGTGAAGGACAATGGGTGCAAATTCTGTGTATCTGCAGAAAGAGAAGAGGATCATTTTTTTGGGCTACTCAGCTTCTCCAATTCACACAGCTCCAATGGGCAGCAAACTCTTTCCCAGCAAATACACATTGCCAAACTTTTCATTTTCAGATCGCTTGACCTCTTAAATTTCTTTTTTTGTTTTGCTGGGTTAAAAATCCTCCAAGTTTTTCTGGCATAACAGCTGGATGATCCCAAACTCACTGCAAGCAGAAAAGTGGAAACAATTTTCTGAAGAACACCGTGAACAGAAATGTGACAGCACCTGTGCAAAATGCTGAGGGAGATAATAACAGAGTATTTGGCAGCACTGCCAGAAGGGACACAAAAGAGACCCAACAGCTCTAAATGTGGGGCTGGCTGCTTTTAATTGCAGTGAAAAGACCAAAGTCACCTGCAACTCTGTAATTCTTGTGGGTGGACAGCCACTCCCCGTGTTTTTAAAATCATTTTTAGCAGTTAATAAGTTTTTAATGGCTTCAAGATGCCTGAAAATCTCTCAGTAGCCTGGTGTCTTCAACGCTGTGGCACAAAGGCATCTGAGACGTGAGATTTCTGCTTAAGAAGAAATCTGTATTCATTTGAGGGGCTTGAAATCAAACCACAGGCTTAACATGAGCTTTTGCCATCTCAATCGTGGAATTAAAAATGTATTTCCCTTACTGGGAGTCCCAATTCATTTATTTTTTATTCATAAACAACGACGTGGTCGGTGTTGGTGACTTCTGTTCTTGTAGGAGACTGTTTCTGACTCTCCCAGGGGAAGGATTTCTTCCCAATATCCAATAGCTCAGCTAAACTTTCTTTAAAAAAACCCCCAAAATCAGTGTAACTGAATTAATAATTGTAACTAAAGTAATAAATATAACTAAAATATGTAAGACATATCAGGGACCAGCTATCCCAACCTGTGCATCTCTTCCAGGCTTTTAGAGGAAAATATCGGCAGCACCACCAAGGAATGGGACTAAAAACAGCACCCACAGATCTTGGGCTGTGACCACCAAGGTCCTTCATTAATAATAATAATAATAATAATAATAATAATAATAATAATAATAATAATAATAATAATAATAATAATAATTCTACTACTGAAAATGAATAAGGTGAGTATCTGTACAACACAGATGCAACAGCATGTAAGATTTACACTGTGCAGTTTACCTTTTACTTCAAAAATGCATATTTTTAAATTTTCTTTAGTTTTTCTTTTTTTTTTATTTCTTTAAATTGATTTNTCTTGTGGGTGGACAGCCACTCCCCGTGTTTTTAAAATCATTTTTAGCAGTTAATAAGTTTTTAATGGCTTCAAGATGCCTGAAAATCTCTCAGTAGCCTGGTGTCTTCAACGCTGTGGCACAAAGGCATCTGAGACGTGAGATTTCTGCTTAAGAAGAAATCTGTATTCATTTGAGGGGCTTGAAATCAAACCACAGGCTTAACATGAGCTTTTGCCATCTCAATCGTGGAATTAAAAATGTATTTCCCTTACTGGGAGTCCCAATTCATTTATTTTTTATTCATAAACAACGACGTGGTCGGTGTTGGTGACTTCTGTTCTTGTAGGAGACTGTTTCTGACTCTCCCAGGGGAAGGATTTCTTCCCAATATCCAATAGCTCAGCTAAACTTTCTTTAAAAAAAACCCCAAAATCAGTGTAACTGAATTAATAATTGTAACTAAAGTAATAAATATAACTAAAATATGTAAGACATATCAGGGACCAGCTATCCCAACCTGTGCATCTCTTCCAGGCTTTTAGAGGAAAATATCGGCAGCACCACCAAGGAATGGGACTAAAAACAGCACCCACAGATCTTGGGCTGTGACCACCAAGGTCCTTCATTAATAATAATAATAATAATAATAATAATAATAATAATAATAATAATAATAATAATAATAATAATAATAATAATAATAATAATAATAATAATAATAATAATAATAATTATTCTACTACTGAAAATGAATAAGGTGAGTATCTGTACAACACAGATGCAACAGCATGTAAGATTTACACTGTGCAGTTTACCTTTTACTTCAAAAATGCATATTTTTAAATTTTCTTTAGTTTTTCTTTTTTTTTTATTTCTTTAAACTGACTTATTTTTTGCACCTTTTTGTGGAATGGATCAGCATTCATTGACGATGGTGAGGTGGAAGGTAATTTTTAAGTCCAGCACACACTGCACAGAACTGGCTTTTGCTTTATTTGAGGAAAAAATGAGGAACAAAACTAAATTTTACTGTTCAGCTCCACGCTGCCATCCCTTCAATTCCCTGCTCGTTTGGCATGTTACACTTATCAGGTTTTCACATATGTGGCATTCCAAATTAATTTGTGGCAAGGAAAGCAGGCAATTAATTAGGTAAATGTGCATTCATCTTAATCCTCTGATTAGTCATTTTAAAAGAAAATTGCAGTTTTATTGTGATACCAAACTGGATTTAAATGTCACATTTGTTTGCTGCTTTTCAGCTCCAGTTGTGATTTGCAGTGCTTTGTTCATTTTTATGAGGAGCCAGTGCTGGGTTTATTTTGCAGTACAGAACTGTGCTGCAGTTGGTCTCACATTTACCCATTCCATCAATTAGAAGATGAGTCAGAATGGCAGGACACTTTCACTCTGAATTTTGTAACGTAAATAAAACATTTGCAAAAGAAAAATGTTAAAAACCCAGACCAAACCACTTTTGTGCTGATTAAACTGATTATCTGTGATTTACCTGGGAGACTTCTTCATCCTGGGGGGATGTTTATAGATTGTTTAACCTCCTTTTTGGAGGGGGAAATTTGTATTTATTTATCATGGGGGTTTCTCAGATTGGGGAAACCTTCAGGTCTGACAGGCCAAGGATCCCAGGCTGTGTAAATACACAAGTGCAACTTTTTTGTCTCCCATCCCTTTTCTCCAGCATTTTTATAGCATTCCTTGTAGCTTTTATTCTTTAGATAGCAAAGTGAATCCCTAAATGATACCTCAAGCAGTAATACAGTAACTAAAACCTGTGAGGAATTGATATTTTTCTGCCTTTTAGAAATCTGTTTGCTCTTGGTCACATTCCAGAATGCAGAATTCATGTAGGGCTTATTTTTGTTGCTCACAACATCTGCTCTTTGCTGCTTTTTGTGATGGTGCCTCTTCTCCAGGCTGAGGAATGCCCAGGTTTTGTTGACAGGTTTCTCCCTCCATGGTACCTGCAGTTTGCAAACAATTTATTTGGAGAGATCTGAGTTTGTTCCTCTGCAGAACGCTGAACGTGTCTCACTGGCTGGGGCTCCATGGGCATGGGCTGTGAGAGGAAGAACAGCCCAGTGAGAGGCAAAGAAATAAACCAAAGAATAAACTGTTCCTGAGATCCAGAGTAAAACAAAGGCAGTGGTCTCAAACCCCAAAAATGAGAAATGCAGCGGGTGGTGTGGGCAGAGCAGATTCCAGGTGTACAATGCCAGCAAACAGCATTTATATCTGTTTAATAAATGTATATTGTCACACCAAGTTGTGTATGACACACACCTCTTCTGTATCTATCCACTCTGTCAGTCCATATGTGCAATGGTTGTAAATTTTTAAAAGAAACTTTATTTAAAATTAATTATTTAGACTTCTCGGCTCGAGCTCTGAAATACTTGCAAGATTGCCTTCGACTTTTACAGAAGATTAGTTTGAGGAAGGGCAGCAGTATTTGAGCTTTAAATACATGTTAAAAAGTGCTTGAAGTTCCTTTGTATTTGTATGAAGGTACTTAAAGGAATAAAATTTTTATAAGTGTTAACAATGATTAAAATACTGACTACACTGAACCAAAATAATCAGATAATTTCTTAGCAGGAAAGAGGAAGATAACTGTTACTCCTGTCTTAACTTCAGGTTTTGGGAGAGATGGGATTTTATCTCCTGTAATTATTTATCTGACCTGTGGTTCTCACTCCCAGGGGGTGTCACCTGCCCCTTTCTGTTGCAGGCTGTTCTCGTGCCACACACACAGAATTTGTTTTGAACTCCCTCTCACATCTCAGCAGGAATTATTCATGAGACTACAAAACCCTCTTGTGCAGCACGAATTCATCCCTGTTCAGAGCTTGCAAAGGTAAAAGTCTGGTCTCTAATGAATTATGATTTATGAAATAAACTGCCAGGGGTTTCTAGATAAGATTTAATGGACTGCTGAGTGCAGGGGATGGATAATGCAGCGCAGGTTTGGCTGTTGTTCCCTCAGGAGCACAGCCATCACTCAGGAAATGACCACCTGACAAAAACCCAGCTCTGCTTAATTGTGTTCCATGATAAAATTCATCAATCAAAGCTCAGGAGCCCGGGCTGGGGGAGGCTGGGGCTGGCTCTGTCCTTCCTGAGGCGCTGGGGGAGGCAGGGCTGCTCCTGGTCCTGTCACCTCCTCAGGTGGTTCAGCTGCACTTCTGCCACCTTGGCCAGCCAAGGGGAGACCAGAAATAGAAAACCTGACACGTTTTTGCTTCAGGGACATGGGGGCAGCAGGAGTTCTGGGAGAATTCACTGGAGTGTCTAATGAAGCTCACTGCAAGAGTCCACTGTAGGATGCCCCATCCTTCCTTTTCTTCCCCTCCCAGCTTGTCAGCACAACAAATCCCCACTAATTTCATCTCTTGCAGCATTTTGATTTCAAACTTAGGAAACAAAAGTGTTATTCAAGTTGTTATTGTGTTCTCTGCTTTGACAGGCTTCCTGTCATTTAACATTCCAGCAATTGAATATTCTCACTTCCCGTCACACACGATTCCATTGAATTACCTCACAAATGTCCTCTGGGTGGTTCAAGCACCACAAAGAATAACCTGGACAAAAAATGCCATTAGGGTTTTTTTTTTTTTTTTCAGGCACAGGTTTATGTGCTATTAAATTCATCAAACTCCCTGTAATACCTACTGATACACTTTCAGCAGAATTTTCCATCACAGTAACAGCAGTGCTACACAGAGAGCTCTGCATTTTGGGTTGTTCTGCACTAGAAACCAAACTTTTGATGCTCCCAAGTTTAGTTCCCTTGGTGCAGTTTTGGATTTAAGGTTGCTACAATGCTCTACAAGATGTTTAAAAAACCCCTCTGACTGTAGCATTTGAGGATGAGGGATATTTTTGAAGATTTATGTCAGCACAGTGGTGACAATATAAAGAGATAAATTAAATATAAGCCAACAATCAAACACCATAAAAAAAAAACCCAAACCCTGAGAAGCTGCTTATAGGGAAGAACCAATGCATTCAAAGTGAATAAAGTGTGTAAATTGGGAAATGCCATATATTTTAAAAAGCCAGGGCATGTCCCGAGGGCACAGGGTGGGTGAACAAGGCTCCTGCTATTCACCCAAACACCTAAGGCTTAGAGAAACCATGGAGGGCCACTGTTCTGAGGAGTCTGCTAGCCATGGCTCCAACCAGAATCAGTCCTTACAACCTGAAATTCAATGCTGAGGCTGTACAAGGAAGCACCAAGGGCAGAAATCAGATTCCATCAACAAGAAAACAAGTTTTCCACAGAAATAGTAACCAGAGGTAGGTCTTGTACCACTGGCATCAGAGCAGCATAACCACCCTGTTTAATCTCTGGGTTTGATTTGGTTTTCTAGCGGTGGGAGCTGACACTCAGACTGCTGCCATCGTTTCTGTTTGGCCACGTGCACCTCGTGGTCACCCAAAGGGCACAGCTGGAGCTGTCCCAGGGATGCTCAGGATGGAGCTGTCCCAGGGATGCTCAGGGTGGAGCTGTCCCGGGGATGCTCAGGATGGAGCTGTCCCGGGGATGCTCAGGGTGGAGCTGTCCCAGGGATGCTCAGGATGGAGCTGTCCCGGGGATGCTCAGGGTGGAGCTGTCCCGGGGATGCTCAGGGTGGAGCTGTCCC
>VXAC01007112.1:346903-369038 GCA_013399225.1 Rhipidura dahli | reverse complement strand
GGCCGCGGAACGCCGGCAGCCGCCGCAGCCCGCGCCCCCTCAGCAGCAGCAGCCGCCGCCGCCGCAGCAGTCGACGGGCAGCAGCTTCTTCAGCTCGCTCTCCAACGCCGTGAAGCAGACGGCGGCCTCGGCGGGGCTGGGGGACGCGTCCGCCGCCGTCTCCGCGGCTGTCGGCAGAAAGTTCAAGCTGCTCCTGGTCATCGACGAGCCGCACACGGACTGGTAGGTGCCCCCCGCATGCCCGTCCGCGCCCTCATCATCAGCATCATCATTCTCGTCCTCCTTACCCCCCGTCCTTGCCCCCCATCCTCCCGCGGTGCCTCCCCGGCAGGTGCGGGCTCACCTGGGGCGGGGGGCGCGCCAGGGGCCGGGCAGAGCCCCCACACCCGGCCCCGCAGCCTCACGGACTGGAAGATGGAGCGAAAAAACCCCAGCGAGCCCCGGAGCGCCTGACTAGCCGTGAAATCTGTTTTCCATCACAGCACTGAATAAAACATGTTTACCGCCCTGACCATGCATATCCTGTGTTCTCTGGCGAAATAAAGAGCTCGTGTGCAGGGGCAGGTTGGACCCGGGTGTCCTGGGCACGGGTTTCTGTGCGGAGCTGCGTGTGGCTGTAGCGTTCCGTGGGTTAATCCGTGTTTACGAGCCCGTTTGTTTTCACGCAGCTCCCGCTGCTTCTGTAGCAGCGTCTCCAGTGCGCGTTCGGCTGAAGGTCCTTCAGGATGCCGGGCACCAGCCCTCGCTTCTGCCGTAGCTCCGGGAATTCTGCTGCCGCGGGTTTCATGAACTCGGCAGGTTTTATCTGGCCTGCGTGTTTGGCTTTTAATGATATCATTAAAAATGCGGGATTTACCAGGCGCGGGACTTGGCCACCAGCGCGGTTCTGCCTGCGCCTGGCTGGTGCCAGCAGGAGAGGTTATGGCTGTTGCAGACCTGTTTATCACGGCCGGCTCTGCTGGATGCTGTGCTCTAGAGAAAGGACATTTCCCTATCAATCCCTCGCTAACTTGTTTCCTTGTGTGTTTGCACATCGAGCTGAGAATCGTCTCATTTGCTGTTGCTAATTTCAGTGCAGGAGGTCTTAGCAGCGCCTTAAAATAATACGGAGTAAAACAAGTCTGTTTTTGTAGCACTGAGATCATCCGGTAATGGATTGTGGGTTTAGGGTTTTATTCTCAGCGTCTCAAATTTACAGCCTTACTGTCTGGATGGACTCGTGCAGTGCTGTGATCCGATCCAATTTGCTTTCAAACGGTACCTTAATAAAATACTTGAAACGAAAATGTAAGCCTTTAAATATATCAGGTATGGTATTTATGATAAGATGATATTACCTGTTGCATTTTCCAGGCTTTTTCTTCTGTGTCTGGTTTTGTGGTTGGTGGTGTGGGGAGGGGATGGTTTTCCTTTTTTTTTATTTTTTTTTTTTTTGGAAAAAACAAGGTGGTTGTATCTGCCAGACTCAAGCAGCCTCTGTACCTACGTCATGGAGATGCATCCATGGACACTGCTCCCTGCCTTGCAGAAACATCTATTTATTTAACATTCCGTGGTGCACAGCTCTCTGCCTGATACGTTCAGTAACTGTAGATGTTCATAACGTTTGTTTCTGGGAGATTTTTCCGTGCTCACCTGAAGCCACTCTGAGTATTTTGAACGTGGTTTTACGTACGTGGTTTTGCATAGTTGATAAATGCACCCCAAATTAACACACTCTGTTGATAAGGGCAAAGCTTTTAAAGACCTCCCGTGGGGAGTTTCCCCAGGAGCACCCCAGGTAGGAGCGTCACAAATCCACACAAGGTTACTCTTGCCTGTTTGCTTTTGCCTTTTTTTCCCCTCCTCCTTATAGTATGTGACATGGATACGTAGTAGTTCTAGAAAGAACAGTTTGTTGTTGCACTGGCTCTTTCCCAGAATCAGTCACTTTGTAACTGAAGATTTTAAAATATATCCTGAAAAAAGATCTGTCCGGCCCTCGTGGGTCCCTGGCAGCTCCTGTTAGGTGCGAATTCTGGCAATGCGAGTTTGTTCCACGCCTTGGGAAGTAGGGATGCCCATGTGGGCACGCACTGACCTACATGGGCTAAAATGGAATCTGGGAAGGAAAAGGAAAGGTTGGGACGGGCAGCAGGTGGGCACCTCCAGCTGCCCTGGGCTGCGCTGCAAGGGGAGCTTTGCAGAGCTCTGTCATGTGATGCTCCGAGCAACAAACCCTGTCAATAACGGGAGAAGCAGCTCCACATCATCCCCGAAACCCTCCCCAGGAAGCCTCCCAGCTGATGGGCGCTAATCCTGAGAGGAGGAGCAGATGCTTGGGGTTTGTTTTGGTCGCGTTCTGAGCTGCGCTGTGTTTGCTTTAAATGGAGAATGTGTGCACTGCTTGTGGGTCGCGGTTTCAGTGGAAATCAAAGGATTTCGGTCTGGATCACACTGAAATCCTACTGGTTCAGTATCCTCCCTTCAGCAGGGGCCAGAGGAAGCATAAACACCTTCTCCTGTCAGCAAAGGATGTTCCCTCTCACCCCTGGCATAAAGGGACAGCTTGTTTCCCATAGATTTTATCTCTGTGAAGAGTTGACTCACTTCGAGTCTCAGATTTAGTTGCTCATGGAATCTCTTGGGACATTCTGCCTAGAACCAAACCGTGGTGGTTGCTTGAATTTTATAATCTTGATCTCAATGACATCCTTCCTCAGTTTCTTGCCCTGAGAGGTTTGTCCTTTTGCAAGTTTTGAAATTCTCCATTTCTATTACTTTACTTTTATGGCATGGGACAGGATAAAAAAAAAAAAAATGGGAGAATTGCCTTTCTATACTCATTAGTATATTTTTTTACCATTTTCCTGACTTTTTGAGACAAGAGCAAATGCGGTTGTTGTGCCAAACCACCCTCCTTTCTCAACCCAAGGTGTGTTAGAGCTGTAAAGAAATTTCCAAAGGTTCTTTGGAAACTTGCAACCACATTTAGCTCTCGTGCTTCTCCTAAAGGCAGGACTGCAAAAGGAGCTGAATCAAAGACTTTCCACCAGGAACAAATTGAAAATTGACTAAAGACTGTAGTCAGTAAATCCATGGCAAGTGGTCTTTGCTGGTTGTGGTTCTCATGGAAGACTTTCCCTCGGTCACTCTGTAGAAGGAATGACCCTCTGGTCCTCAGGTGGAAGCAAATGACCAGCAACCATTTCCACCAATATCTTAGAAACTCCCTGTCACTGCAGAACAGCCCCACGAGGAGGAGGTGCCCTGGAATGCCAACCCTTCCATGGACCAGTGCTCTTAATTGATATAAATTTACGTAAAGGCATTGGAAAAGCCGATTTTATTTCCAGGGCTGTTCTTTCTGCACCTGGATGTGATGTCCTTTTCCTCTGCAGTTGCATATTGAGCAGGCATTTTCCATACCTCGATCTCCAGGACCCTCTGACGAGTTCCCACATCTGGTGGATGGGGTTTGAGATGCAGAGGGAATGTGTGTGATGCACAGATGCTCCATGGGGAGGGGAGAGCTTCAGGAACCACTTGTTAGGTACAATGGTGATTGGATGGGAGATTTCAATGGTTCTTCTACGACTTTGAGGATCTCTGATGGTATTTTACAAATGGAGAAACTAAGAGGTGAAATAATTTTTTCAAGGTCATCCAAGCATCTACTGCCAGAGCTAAATGAAAACTAGGCAGCTCGCTTCGACTTCTCTTTTAATTCTGCATTAAGTGTCCAAAATTTTCAGCTAGATAAGTTTATTTTTAAAAGCCCTTAATTTCCCCAGGAAATAACCCTTTTGTTCTGTACACAAAAATCCTGAATACTCAGTGCTGAGCAAGCAATTGATGAGAGGCCACACATCAGTGGCAAGGGGCCAGGACACCGTGTATAGATAATAATCTTTATTAAAAGCTTATGCACGGTGTTCAGAAAGCTGCTTCAATACCAAAAACGAATCATCACTTTGTGTGTCTTGTCCTTTACAGCTTGAATATCAGACTTGTTGGCATCAGCAACGAAGCTATAAAAAGAGCGAAGTCGGGAAATTTTGTTCTTGTGGGGTTTTTTTTAAGCACAAATCTGTTTATAAGTATCAGTACCTTATTTTTTTTTTATTTTCACAGACAATTACGCATTTCACTTCGTGTTTACTGCCTGAGCAGTTACTCAGCTTGTGACAGGCTCCAAAGATAAACCCCAAATGGCTGGGACAAATGCTGTATGGAGAGAAAACTCTCTGGTTTAAAATTACCAAGTCATTTATGGGCCAACATTGCTCATCAGAAATATTTTTAATACGAACACTGCTGTTGTATGACACAAAAATTTCATTAAGTGAGCAGCAAGAGTTTCTTAGGATTTGTTTTTTGGGTTTTTTAGGTTTTTTTTCCCATTCACTAGAAGGTGGAAACCAGTTTCAATTAAAGCTGTGTGTGCTGTTTGTTGTAACTACCAAACTTGCATGAACACACTACAATGGAAATTTCCCTGCAGTTTTTTTGTTCATTAGGGGTGGTTCAATTGTGCATAACTAATTAGCAGCTCCTACCTCCAGTTGGCCTAGAATTCTCATGTTTTCAGTTGTAACATTGATTCAGTAGCTGCAGCTTTCATTTCATTCACTGTAAGCCTTCAGTGAGCGAGTTTTCCAAATTTAGAAGGCTCCAGTTGATTTTAATAACGCATAAATGAGGGCAACTGCTCTGCCAGAGCACTCTCCTGTCCTTTGGGATGACTCTGGAGGAGGGAAATGTCCTCGCAGCCTCCTGGCACAGCTCACTGCCACCAGCACAAAGTCAGGAGCCAGGTGGGAGCCGGGGAGGGAAACCCAGGGTGTGACAAAGGTGGAGATTGGCAGAGAGAGGGGATGGAAGGGATTCCCTGGGATGTGTTTGGAGGCAAATCCAGCAGTGTGGTAGAGGAGGGAGGAGCTGCTTTTTGAAGGGTCTCAGCTCTCAAGACTTTGGCCAAATGACCAAATGTGGAGGGTAAGGAGAAGATAATCTTATCAATCTGTACGTTTTACATGGGCAGAAGAAGCATGCACTAAATCACCTTTAGTAATTTAAAGTGCCCTTTGCAACAAGGAGTTCTTGACATTAAGTGAAATAACCTTGCCTTTGGTATAACACTGCCATATTTCAAGGAGGAAATAGGTTCCTGAAAACCCCTGGAACTGAGCAAGAGCGACACAAGTTTTGCTTTGGTTTCTCTCTAATTTTTGCTTGGTACAAAAATGTCCCATTTCAAAACAATCTGTGAGGCGTTTCAGTCTGACTCTGGACTAACTCCAGACTTGTGGCCTTTGGACTGGGTCCCCAGCCCCCCAAAAAGGAGCTGCCCAGCAGCTTCTGCACGAGGCCAGCGTGTGCTGAGGTGATTCCATCAGCCCTGCTTCCCAACACACCCTTCTCCCCCAGCTCTGCACCGAGGGCTCTCTGCCCCTGCAGCCCAAATAACAGCACAACCAAAGGCACAAACAGCACAGCTCTGCAGGCTGGGAGGGCACACACAGGGAACCACAAGGGTTTCTGCAAAGTTCATCCTGAACTCTGCCTCCTCAGCCACTGCAGGAGGTGTGCTGGGGGGTGAAGTGCAGCTCATGGGGCCTTGACACCATTTCTTTGTCCATTTTTTTTAATATCCAGCCCACTCTGGGCCAGGGCTGGAGAAGCAGGGCACGCAGCTGAGCTCACTGAGGCGTGTAAGGTGTTAAATCTGAATTTGTGGTGTACAGCAACCTCACCCACGTCGTGTTCTGTGTCTGCTCTTCCAGCAGCCAGCTGGTGCTGCCCCAGACAAAGTGTGTGCTGGTGTTTTGAGATGATCTAAGAAAGAAAATTGCTGGTTTTTTTCTGTTTATCTGCAGTTCTGTCGTGTGCAATACTTGGCTATGTTGGAGTAAATAGCAAAACACACACACAGAGAGAGAGATTATCTTTGTGACAAGATATGGAATGAAAACCAGGTCTCTCAGGTTTTCTCCTCCATGCTCTGTGTGTTGCTCTACCTTGACAAGCTCTTCTAATGATATTTTAGGCTGCTGAGTGTAAATGACCACAAATTTGGACAGATTCTCTCTGGTGTCTCCCCCATCCCATCCCTGATCCCTGTGCTCAGGATCCAAGTGATTTTTTTTCTTTTTTCCTTATCTTGAAGAGACAATAGAAGTGCCCCTGAAGCCTAATGAAAGCTGTAGTAACACGTTGAGCTGAATGGGTAATATCAGAGAAGAGTTTGCCAATGTTTTCTTCTAAAGTTTGCCTTCGGAGCAAGGAAATAGAAAAATGGGCAAGGAAATAATGAATTTTAGGCAGGTACATTACAAAGTAATGAGACTGAAGTGAGAGATAAAAGGAATAACAAATTGCTTGGTAGACTCTAGAACCAAGTAAAATAAGAAATTTGACTTACAAGCTATTCAGGATTTGATAATGGCTTGCAGTAGCAAATTGTAACCTGTTAAAAAAAAAAGGCGTGGAACAAAAGGGTATTGAAAACCATAATATTGGATGTCCTACTGTTCATCTTGCAAAAGTGTGTGTAGGGGGCTTCCTGTTGGAAATGGGTGGGGTTTGCCATTCTGTAAACACCACAGGACACTGCAAAAGCCATGGCTGCTGGGAGCACGTTTCCCCAAAAGATTGGTGCTCAATCTTCCCACAGGATGTTCCAAAAGCAGTGGCTTCACTTGATGCAGTTTTAGTACCCAGTTCCTGATGTGAGTGACCCACGGAAATATCATCTCCAATATCATTAAATATAATTACATCCCATTAGGAGTGCTCTAAACTACAAAAATCTCTTTTAATGCCACTGAAATAGACTGATGTTTGGGGGTTTTGTACGTTTATAGACGAGGTGCACTGCAATCTGCATTTAAAGGTGTGAAAAGGCTTCAGGGGAAATATGTTTGAGTTTAAACCTGTGTTTGAAGAAGGGAATAACAAATGTAGGAGGTCAGGTTTGGGCACAGAACCTCCACAGAAGGAATTTGGACCTGGTTGGCTGAACACAGCAGCAAAGGGTGATTGCAGGCAGGCAGGAAAATCGTCAGGAATGGAGAAGAGTAAATTGGCAGAGAAAGCAACGTTGTAGATGGCACAAAGTGAAGCCATGAGTGACAGAGTGGAATGTTTCCTGCAGGAATGATGACATTGCTTCCAAAGGTGAGGCAGCCTGCCTTGCAGAGGGACAGAAATGTGCAGGGAGGTGATAAAACTTGGTGGGATAAAACGTGGGTGGGAGGGCAGCCCCAGAGCCGGCTCTGGGGCGAGAACTGCTGGCTTGGCTGCACTGCTGCTTCTAATGGAACAGCTTTATCTGTGCCCAGTCAAACTGGCCCTCTCAGGGAGAGCTCTGTGCTCTCAGGCTGGCAGGGACAGCCATTCGAGGTGCCATGAGCTGCAGGCTGCTTCAGGTTTGGGCAAAAAGCGCAAGAATTCGTCCATTTCCCCATCCCCACAGGTGTGTCCCTCCCTGGCTGACACACAAGTGTGAAAGAACAGATTCCTGACAAACAGCTGGTGGCTGGGCTCAAATCTGAAGTGGTAGAAGTGTTGGATTCAGAGGAAATCTGGAGGTTAAATCCAAGGAGGCTGCTCCTGGTTTCCCTGCAGAGCCGAGGTGTCTCGGGCAGGGCAGGGCTCCAAAAGCACCAAGGCTGAGCCCCAGCTGTGCCAGGGAATGCTCCTGAGGGACCCTGGCTGCCCATCACCTGCTGCCCATCACCTGCTCACTCCTTTTGGGATTTGGATGTGGGTGGGATTGGTTGAATTCATGGATTGCTCCAGGTCTGTGTGTGCACAGCTCCGTGCCTGACCTTGGGCTTGTTCTGTCTGACCTCATTTCTTCTCTATTCCTTCTGATTTCTTACTAATAAAACTGATTATAATTCCACGGAAACAGCACAGATTTAGAGGATTAAACTCCAATATGAGATCAGTCACAGTGCCTTAAGTCTCCCATTTGTTCAGGGAAACCAGGGTGGTTCCAGAGAGGAAGATTCAGTGTTATTTCACTGCCTCTTCGTTTGGAAGATCATTCCCAATGAAAGCTTTCTGTGTGTACACACACTTCACCATTGAGGGAGTTCAAAAAGATGTTAAATGTTTCTAAAATAATATTAGAAAACTACCATGGTGAGATCTGTGATCCTGGAAGTGTGATAAAAAGGTTTAATGATGAAACATGATAAATGCCTCCAATTCCACTGAGTGGCAATGTGGTTTCGTAGCGTGCTGTGACTGCAGAACTTGTTTTACTTAAGAGTTGCTGTCTCAGCCATCTACTGTTCAAGGTAAATAAAAATCCTAGGGATACTTTTAATTAGGAACAATTAGTTATTAAGCCTTTTTTGGGTTTTGGGGTTTTTTTCTGAATCTTGTGGCCCATTATAAATATCCTTTTCAGCTCCCCAGACCCTTGGCTGCTGAGCTGTGTATTGATGACAAATCAGCTCCTGAGTGACCTTTGGAGTAAAACACAACTGCACAGTGGAACAAGGTGGCAGAGAGTGATTGTTATTGTCCAAACCCCTTGGTGATAACATCCATGCCTTTCAGGAACAGCTCTCTGGAAGGCTTTGGGTGTAGAATAAACACACCAGGTGCTGTGACCCTGAAATCCAGGCTCTGGGTGACTTCAGGTTGCAGCAGTAGAATGAAATCTCAATTTTCTGAGAGGAATCAGCTCGGTGCTGGGCTGATGGAGGCTTTCCCCTGAACGTTTCTTAGTCACTTCTTATCTGGGTGATCTAAAATGGGGCATTCGTGGTGCTTTCTTTGGAACAGAATCCCAGCGTTGGTTGCAGCCTTTTGAAAAGCTCGTGGCAGACTGCTCTGTCTGTCTGTCTGTCAAGGTTTAAAGCACATTAAAAAACCCCCTTGCTGTAAGGCTTAAAGCACATGGCTTCATCTCAAGGCTTGGTTCAGTTTGTGAATTTTCACCTGAGTGTTTGAAAGGAAGCCAACCTAACTGGTATCAAGAAAACATTTATTTTTGAGGGATGAACAACAGTTCCAAAAGTCAATTCTGTATTTCTTTAATTAGTGTTTTAGGGTAATTTTTTTGATAGGTGACTGAAATGCTTTAGATTTAGACTCTGGACTTCTCAAGATGAGTACAGAATATTTTCACTCCGAGGACTTCAGCAAGTAACTTTGGTGCTGGAAAGCAGGATTATGTGTAACACATAAATCAGAGCTAATGATGCTAATCAGCAAAAGCAGCTTGCTGTAAAGCATCAAAGTCCCCACCTCTGGTGCTGTCCCCACAGGGCTGGAGCCCTGTGCTGCCAATCTCATTAACACACACAGCTAATTCCATCGGGGCACCAAGCAGCTCCAGCTTCACCCCACGTGTGAGGGGTGTTCACATCCCTGTCTGTCTGAATTTTCCTGAAAGGGCTGTCCAAGGCATAAAACTGGGAGATCACCTTGCTGGAATTCCTTTGTGTTGGGATCAGGGGGATTATTCTCCTGTTCCTGTAGCCTTCCAAGAGCCCATTATGAGCAGCACGATTGAATGCAAATGATGGTTCTGCCAAAAAAAGGCACAAGGCACTGGGAATTGGGTGCTGGGAATTGGCTGCTCCTCTGCTCACCTCTCTCCCTCAGTTCTGCTCGATATGGGAGTTTGTAGCAGAGCCAAGTTTGCCCTAATCCACATTTCTGGAAGTTTTGTTGCTGCTTTCCCCTCCTCATCCCTTCCCCTCTCCCATTCCTGTGTTTAATCCTTTGGTCATTCAGCTCTCACTGATTAGAAATACTCAGCTTGTAAAGGAAGAAATTGTCCTTGTTCCAGCTGTAATAATGGATTTGAAAATTCTCGTGGCTGGTTGTTGATGCACTCAATTCATCACTGATATGTGGAATTACACTCAGTACCTGAACAGATTATTGTTTTGCCATACATTTAAATTACAGGATCAAATGCATTTCGGTTGTCATAATTCAAAGTTCTCTCCTTGTGCTCTTGCTGTCTGTGTGAAATTAACTTTTCCTCTTGCTGCTCCTCTTTAACAGGATTTATCAAAGACAAAATGCCAGCACTCCTAATTCATTAGAATATTTATTTGTGAGAATCTACTAATACCACACACTCATGTTCCTCATTATCCCAATATCTACTCCTTCCTCAAAGCCCAAATGACTTGCCAGATTCCCTGGTGTTTAAAAAGAATCAAACTGAGGCAAGATGTGTACAGCACTAAAATTGAGATGTTGGTTCACGTGAACTGACATCATAACGTGGTTTCAGTAGCACTTTAGCAGCAGTTTGGTCCCCATAACTGGATAGCACAATTCAGCAATAAATTACTGTAATATCGCATATTCCAAACTGCTTTTTTGGTGAGTTACAAGTACACTGGAGAAATATCAAAGCCACATTTGAGTTTGAAAGGTGCATCAACTTTTTTCCAATTCTTGGTGCCCTTTTCTTGGACCCATTTTTAGCATTGCAGCAGTTGAGCTTTTGAGAAGACAGATTGAGCAAGCCCTGAATTTTTGGAGTGCGTTGCAGGGTGCTCCCAAAGAAGGACCATCCATTAATAATCTCAAATTTTTTATCTGACTCGGGACTGTGATTAAAGTCAGAATCCTATGGAAGAAGTAACAACCCTCATAAACAACTGCTTACATTTTGCAGTTAAGGCCGGGAATTGTTGGAGAAGCAAAACCTCGTGGCAGGCTGGGGAGTGCAGGGAAAATCTCCTTCACCTTGTCAGGAATGGCAGGGCTTTCCTGAAGCTGTGATTTGTTACTGGGGTTTGCTTGAGTCATGGGGCACGGTGCTACAGACTGCAAAATAAATCAGGAGGAGGATGAAACTGGGAGCTGGAGAGCTTTGAGTTAAGGCTTCAGTTCTGCAAGGATGGGCAGAGTTGGGAAAGAAGATAATTTGGCTCTTGGTCAGGTATTGATCCAGAAAATTACTTGAAAACACTGCAAATTATTTGTGATCAGTACAGGGATTGCACACAAACCCATATTTGCCTTTTTGGGTTTTAGTTTTAGTCAGGAATGCTCTTGGTGATGAGATATAGGGAAGTCTCTAAAATTTAGGTTTTTTAAAAATGTAGCAGTAAAGGATTATCACATGAGTGAGAAATTCCATCAAATGAAGCAAATGGACTTAAATCCTGGTCCAAGCTTCTCCCAATCCCCACCTTATCCCCAGCCCAGAGCTCTGAGTGCCACATCCAATCACTCCTTGGACACCTCCAGGGTGCACCAAGATTGACTTTTGTAGCTTATTGTTGGTAGATGAAGCATTTGTGGAACACAGTGACGTTGTACAAAGCAGTGGAATTCAAAATGAACAAAGAGACCTGGTTTTCTGCACTGAATTATTATTTATCACTGTTTCTTTGCTGCTTTTCAGACACATCCAGAATGAGTAGCAAAACATATTTATCCCCACAGGCATCCAGAAAACATAGAATTAAACACATAAACACTAACAGAGAATTTTCAGTGAAGTAATTATGAGGTGGCTTCAGTCTCGTGTTCCATTTGTTACCCAGCTTGGAATATTAAAGGTCTTTGGGTGGCAAAGAGCATATTCTGTTGGTTTGACTTTTACATTTATTTTTTTTAATGATTATGATATAATTCCTGTGGTTCTGAACCTTGCCTTTGGAAGGTTTTTTATTCTTTCACTTGGCTTATCATTTGGAAACCATTTCAAGAAAGGAGCTTTGACCTCCTGACAGCTGATGGACAGCAAAGACTAAACCTTGTCCATTGCAGCAAACCATTGGAACAGATTTTGCCATATTTCCAAAGCAGAGACTTTTATCCAAAGGAATCATATAATAAATTCAGAGTTTGGGTCTGTCTGCTGAATTTCCAGGGCTGGTAAGGATTTTGTGACAAATATAAAATTGTGCTTATTTGTCCTGGATCAAAAACCAACATGAGTACAGGCAAATACTTTGTAGTTTAAATAAATATAATTGTTTGCATGAATTAGCAGACATGGAAGTTGACACTAATTTTTTGTGACGATATATTTGATTTCATCCTCGGATTCCAGCCAAAGCCTGATCAGAGATGCTGGGGGGGAAAGGGGAAGGCGGTGACATCAACCACGGAGCAGGGACAAGGACGCGCTCGCACAAATTCCTAACTTAGACGTCAAAATGCTGGAGGTTCAGCCCCGCAAGGAAGAATCGCTCGTCACAGCGATGTCTGCGAGCTTGGAGAGAAAATCCCTGGCGGGGGGAGAGGCAGCGCCGTGACTCAGCTGCGGCTCCTTCCCCGCGGGGCCGGGGGCGGCCGCGCTGCGCTGCGCTGCGGGCGGAGCCGCGCCGGGGCTGCCGCTGCTGCTGCTTCTTCTGCTTCTTCTTCTGCTGCTGCTGTTGCTGCTGCTGCTGCTGCTGATGATGATGATGATGATGCTGTTGTTGATGATGATGATGGTGCTGATGATGATTCTGCCGCTGCTGCCCTCGCCCACGCACTGCCCCCGGTCCCCGCAGCTCTCCGGGAGCGCTCGCACACGCACGGGAGAGGCTTCGCCCTGGGCGCGCACGATTATTGCCTTACACACAGCGCGTTCCTAGAGCAAAGCAGACAGGCAGGAAGGTGGAAAAATACCTGGAACAGCGTAATCTTTAATGTGAGCCCCGGGGCATCTCCATCCTCTGTGAACGCAGGGAGTTGGTCACATTTCCAGAGGGAACTGTGGCTGCGTTTTTCAGCAGGGGTTTATTTATTTTTCTTTTAATTCAGAAGAAACCGGCCGAATGAAGACTTTTTTCTTTATGCTAGGATAGCTTAGGCTGTTGTAAAAACTGCCAGAGGTTTTACTGAGGCTGGTTTTCTTTAAAAGGCCAAGGATGATTGGCAGCTGTCAGAATGTGCAGGAGGGGAAAAGTGGAGAGCAGAGGGAGGTCAGGGTCGCTTGTGCCTTTTTGGGGGGACACAGCAAAGGTTGCACAGTCCAGGCTCTGCATTGCTGTGTCTTTGGGAATGAAAGGAAGGGGAAGATCAGGTATTTCCTGTATTCCATAGCATGCATTGATTCCTGGCTTTCTGTTCTTGTGCGTGTTTGTTTCCAAGCTTAGAGCTGAGAGCTCTGACATGGATAGGATGATAAAAGTTGAAATTATTTACTCACTCGTCACACTGTTTGGAAGTCCTTGAGGATCTGTGTGTGTGCACTGGTTCTCCTCCATCTGGAGTCTCCCAGGGGATCTGTTCCCATGGCACCGTGTTACAGCTCTGCCATGGACATCTCACCTTGCAAATCCTCCCTGACCAGTGCTGGCATCCTACCGGGTGGATGGACCTGACCGTGTGGATATCAGGTGCTGAGGTCAAATGTCACTGACCAAGTATGTTATTCAAGCTCAAACCTAACTCCAACCCCAGCCCAAGTCGCATTTTTCTGCATTTCACCCCTGCAACGTGTCAGGTTGCTGCTGAGCAGCTTTTCTTCCTTCTCCTGTCTGTAGTTGCACCCAGACTCAGCGGATAAACTGACATTACCTGTTCCAATTTACAGATCGTCCAAAAACCAATGAGTTGCTACTTTAATAAAATTCCCCTTCTCCCTTCACTCGCTGACAGCTTTTTTAACTCTTAAAATGTTTTTCTTCATTGAACACCTGTAGCTTATGGGGCTAATTACAGTGGCTTGAACACCCCTCGGTGGTGCTGGCATTCTGAACCGTGTTTTGCAGAGATCAGGCACGCAGCAAAGATCTGAGGTTTCAAGATGAAGTTAATCTGACAGGCTTTACAGTCATTTTAAAAGGTGCCAGCTGGGAAGTCGTTCTGGGAAGTTTAGAATGCAGTCCTGAAAGGCTGAGGGGATTACAGCCCTAGTTTGTTTTCTGTACAAGTGTTACCTGGCAAATTATTCTCGCTCTTTTTTCCTAAGCCCCTTTGGCAAACCAACAGAACATTCCCTGTGCTCCCCACCCTTTTCTGGTGTAAACAATGAATCAATTGGTTCTGAGCTCATTGTGGAACACTTTTCCCCAATCACTGGCTCTCGGGAACTCTTTGGTGCAGCAGGATGTTTAACGATGGAAGAACTGGCCGGAATATTTATGAGCAACTTGGATCCCAGATCGATTTTCAGTGGGAAATTATTTGGACATGTTCCACTGACTGCTGAGATGGAGCTTTGGACTTCTGGGTCCATTTTAGGTAAATAAACAAGTGGCAGCAGAGAGCTGGTTTGAGTGAATGTTTTATTGCAGCCAGGGAGATCAGTATTTTAGATGTAGTTCTTGTCAGCAATGGTGACAACATTAAAGTACGAGTTGCAGAAAGTTATTTTTCACTGAATAATCACAGATTTGGTTAGTTTCAGATCAGAAAGGCAGGAATTAAGAAATTCCCTACTGTTTACGGACTGAAAATCTTGAGAAGAACTTCTTTCAGTTGTATTTTCATTGTATTGTCTTTAGATTAGGTTATTTTATGGATGTTTGTTTTATTTTTCCAAGTGGCATCCAGGTTTACACTTTGGCAAGATTATCTTGCTGAGTAAACCAAGTTTTCTGCTCAGTTTTTTCATAGAACTTTATATTTTCAATGCCTATTTAAAATTTCAGGATTTGGTTTCACTGTTTCTGAACTCTGCAGTGAGAGAAGTTTTGCTTGGTGTGTCATCCACTGCCCTGCACCTGTTCACGGTGTTCCAAAGCTTATCCTTGCATAATTGAGGCAATGTCATTAATGGAAAACATTTTATTAATTAAATTAAATCGATATAAATGTTTACTGTCTGCAAAAAAAAGTTCCACAGTGCAGAATAACAGGCTCCTTATATCTGAGTCAGGGTGGATTCTTCATTATCCAGCTTACTGTATATTCTGCATCTAAATTAACTTACCAGAAGAAGGGAGCAAAAACTTAGCAGCCAAAATGTGAAATATTTAAGCTTTAGTTTCCATTCACTCATGAATCTTGCAAAATCTTGGGGAATTTCTGCAGGTGGAGTGTGCAAACACAGCTTTTATTTTATTATTTTAGTATTTTGCTTTTATTGCAATGAAATTCTGTGAGTTAAGCCCTTCGGGCAATTCAGGGATGTGTCTAACAGTGCCACACTGTGACCTCAGAATCATCCCCAAAGTGTCTGGGATGAATTCCTCATCTACAAATTAGACAAAAATCTAATTTAGCAGTGGAAATCACTTCGAATCCTGTGGGTAACAGAGGCCCCTTGTTGCATGTGCTGCTCTGATTGTTTTATCCCTCCCACCTCAGCTGAGCCATTCCCTTCAGCATCCCAGACAGGGTTTGTGAGAGGGGAAAATCTCATCCCAGGGACCTCAGGAGAGCTGAGCCACCCCAGAGGCTCCAGCCAGGGCTGAGGGTCCCCACCTGGAGCTGCCTCAGCTGTGCCACCCCTGCTGTTCCAGCTGTGCCACCCCTGCTGTTCCAGCTGCAGAGGGATATCAGCGTGGGTGGGAGGGGTTTGTTGGTTTTAGGCCATTAAAAAAGTATTTATCTATAGCTAAATGGTGTAACATGATAATATAATGTAATATGAGATAATGTAATTAATGTAATGTGNCATATATAATACATATACTACAATATAACATAATTAATATAACATAATATTATATATTATAATATAATTTAATATAGTAAATATACCATAATTAATAGAACATAATAGAACATAATAGAACATAATGAGCTCCTGGGCCAAATGTCCACGATGGGATGGGGATGGACATGGGCATGGCTTGGTCCCCGCCCTCTCTGGAGCTCCCACCCTTCACTCCCAGTTTCCCCAGTGCCTCCCCAAGCTGGGGCTGTTGTTCAGAGCCCCAGAGCCGCTGAATAATTTTCAGTGCACATCTGCAAAAGCCAGCAAGGACTGCCAAAGCCAACACCACCGGGTTGTGCTTGGCCACTGCGCTGCTGGGCAGTGCATAAAGTGACTTTATAAATTATTTAATAGAGAGTAGAGGTATGGGAGCAGGAGGGGTTGCAGTGAAAATGTTTCCAGCTGCATTTTCTGTGGTGTGTTTTAGCTCATTCTGAAATCTGTGTTAGCAAGGACTGAGCGGTCTCTGGAGCTTGTGGCTGCCCCAGCCTGGCCCTCAGCCAGGTGGGATGCAGGGTTCAGGTTTTTAACCCCTACAGATAAGGGCAGTAACTCGGTTTTCCTCTCTGAAGTATCAAAACTCGCATTTTCAGTGGGTTTTCTGTCAAGGGCATAGCTCTAAACAGCAGGTGAGAGCTGTGTCCTGGTTGCAGTCCATACAACTTTTCCAATAATTCCCTTTTGTTCAAGAACAGAAGTGGAAAAGCAGCCACAATAAATGTGGATTTCTTTTTTTTTCTGGAGTTGCACTGTAATTCTGGCTTTGTTTGTTTTATTCTTTAAGGAGTAGCAGCTCGACCAAAGCAAGGCTGTTTAGTTGTGTGTGCTTGGGAAATCACAGCTGATCTGTGGAGGTCGTGCCATGAGGGGAGTGAAACTGAGTTTTCTGAGGGAGTTCTTGGTTCCTCCATGACAAGCTCTGCATTGAGAAGCTGTTGGTTCAAGAGGAGATGATGTTGTTTTTTTAGTACATTAAAATAAGGCTGAGATGAGTTATTTCCAGTCTCTCCTAGCAAGCTACTACTACATGGCCACGGGCTAAAAACTGAATTCCCATCTCAGCTCCTTTCCACAGCCTTCCCACTGGTGACAGCCCTTCAGCTTCCCAAAAACGGTTTGCAAAATACCTGCCAAGTTTTACCTTGGGAAAAGAGGCTGCCAGGAGCATTTGTGTGGATTTTCTGTGCAAAAAGAGATTTTTCTCAGGCCCTTTACCAGCAGCACTCCCAACAACAGAGCAGTTGTCCAAAATCAGGTGAGGGAAACACTCAGCTTTTTTGGGACTGAAATACTGTTAATTTGGTTTAATAAAACCTATTTTCCTCCACTGTTTGGGAGCTGGGTAGTGTAGAAAAGTGCTGTTTGACAATCTAAAAACATTATCTGCACTCCATATTCTGAATAAGCCTGGTTTTGTCTCGGCAGCTCATGTTCCCTTTGGGGAATAAAATGTTATCTAAAATAAGCAGGTTTCATGCCCTGGCCTATATAACACAGGCACGACTCTCAGCAGGCAGTTTGTTTGAGAGCCACAGCCCGGATCAAATCTCAGGCTGTTTGCTTTTACTGGCATCCTTAATTTTAATTTGCTTCCCACGCCGTTGGAATGTGTGAAGGTGTGTGGAGGAGATGATTATGTAAAGGACAGCGTCAGGAGAACAAACATCAACAAATGCCTCTGGTTTTACATCCAGAAATCAGGCAGCATTTTCCCCTGGTAGGGGAAATTGTAGTGCTCTTCAAGGGCAGGTTTGCAAAGGAAACAGAGAGGCGAAATTAAATCTGCTTTTGTCACAGTTTAGGATGGAGTTCCCTGTGTGGAAATAATTCCTTTAACCCAGCACTTTTCCTCCTGTAATCAATGTAGGTGTGTGCTTCAAGTGCTAGTGCAGAGTGTCATGAAGGCTCTGAATGCATGGAAGAATGACTGGCTGGGAAAAAACCCAACATCCTGGTTTAATTAATTGATGCAATGAACCATTGCATGGAAGGAGAGACTCTGGGTGGGTGCAGAAGTCACCCCAAAGCTTTGATTGTGTGTTGCTCTTACTGAGGGGCTGAAAGGGCTGGCCTGGAGTCACCCCCTGAGCTGTTTGTTTGTTTGTTCAGTGCTTCTGGGGACCAACCTGCCAGAGGTAACACATCCCCAAACACCCACAGCAGCCCTGAGGCCATAGGGAGCTGGTGCTTTCTGAAATGAGTGCACTCAAGGAAGTAAAACCAGACATTTGTGGTGTTTGTGTGGATATTTGTGGATATTTGTGCTATTTTATTTCTGTTTCTAATAGTCTTACCGTGTGTGTGCACCAGCCAAGGTACAATGGCATTAATTAGTCTGTCACAAGACCATTTTTGACAGCAGAATTTAGTCACAGTGCCAAAAGGCTGTTCTTGCCTTTCTCTACTGCTTGTCCTGCTAATTAACGCCAGCATTTGATTGATAATGTGTTTAATAATGTCCAGGTTGTTTGTTTGTCTCAGCTTCTCTAAGCAATTGGAAGCTCTGCTGTTCTGTGCTACCCTTGAATTATGGTCCTGGCAAAACCCTCCCACACTTCCTTTAGGTTTAGGGTGAAAAAGGCTTCACAGGATGGACTGAATGGGGCCATCTGGAGTCCCCGAAGTTGTTCCCTCCACCAGTGAAACCCTGAGGGCACTTAGGGATGTTCCTTGAGGATTTTTGTACTCTTGGGTGGTTCATCCCTGGCGTTCTGCCACCAACATCCCAAAACCTGAGCACGTTTGGGGCAGGGTGTGTCCTGTCCCCCCTGCTCCCACAGCGGCACTGCCATCCCAGCTGTCCTTGGCTGGCACCTCCGTGTTTCCCCCTGTGCTGCCAGGATGTTCATCTCTCCAGAGGATGGTAAATACCCTGCCTGGCTCCTCCTGAGCTGGGGGTTCACAAATCTGTAAGGTTTGAGACATCTGCGCAAAAGGGGAGGAGAAGGAAAGCCTGGCTTCTGATCAACTCCTTTCCCC
The DNA here is from genome assembly GCA_013399225.1 of Rhipidura dahli. Taxonomy (NCBI): domain Eukaryota; kingdom Metazoa; phylum Chordata; class Aves; order Passeriformes; family Rhipiduridae; genus Rhipidura; species Rhipidura dahli. The sequence goes on along the minus strand of VXAC01007112.1, from coordinate 350,488 downwards.
TGCTATTTACTGTAATTAATGGCTGTGGCATTCATGGATATTTCAATAATAGGTGGAATTTAGGTGCCTTGGCATTGATTGCACTTGATGACAGGTTTGGACACACCACAAATGAATCTTCAGCTACGATAATTGTGTCAGTGTTGACAAGTCCTGCTTCTCTCCTGCCAACGCCACGCTTTGCTTGGTTCCAGTGCAGCCCCCCCACTGCAGCCTTTGCTTTATTTTGGATTTACTCTGCCGTGAATAAAGCTATTCTTTTATATTATGGTTACGGTGCTCGATTGATTTGCTGTCAAAGTGACAAAACGGGAGAGCCTCTGCGATGAGATCAGCCCCGTGAGGTGCGAGAAGTGGAATTTCGGCAATTACAAACCGCGCGAGTGCTTTCGCTTCTGTGCCTTATCAGATGGCAGGAATTCTTCACCTCTGAGGATGAGCTGTGTGTTGGATTGTGCCGGGCTCTGAGATGGGATTCCTTTCGGATTCCTTGCAGAGGAGGGGGTGATGCTGGCGCAACATCCCCGTGCCATCCTCCCCTTCCCCGCAGCTTTCCGTATGACTCACACCGGCCAGCAGCGAAGGGCCTCGGGGTTTAAAAATAGCCCCCTTCAGCTAAATTTCGGCAAATACACCAGGGGAACAGTGTCGGGCCTTAAATGATCGCTAAACACCCATTTAGCACCGACAATGCTGAAATCAGGCAGCGCGGATCTCGCATATCTCGGGAGGAGATTTGCACGGGTGCTGCGAAGTTCCGTTCGGGAGGCGGCTCCAAGCGATCCGGGCTTCTGGGAGGTGATTTTGGAAGGGAAATCACCTCCCGTGATGGTGCTAAATCCGCACCCAGGGCTTCTCTTTTGGGGCTGACACGCAACGACTATTGTAGGTTTTTACCGGGGGTTACACCAGACCTGCTGCCTTAGGTGCATATGGAGAAAAGGGCACAAAATGTGAATTTTGAGGCGTTTTTGCTGACCCGGATTGCTGCTCAGTGTTTATCCAGAGCTAAGGATGTTCTGGTATTTCAAGTTATTTTTCTCAGGGGATATTTATTTATTTTAAGGCGAAATATCAGGTCCTTGTGTATTAAATGCTTTTGCTAAGAGGACAACACTTCGCACCTTTAGAAATACAGTAATTTTTTACAAGACTTAAATACTTTTGTGTGTTAATGACTTCACTGGTAGCCTGTGAAACAACCCGAAAATTGCCTAAATGTTCTGTGTGGATAACCACAGCTGGCCGTGACTCCCTGGCATTGCACATTATTTGTGCCCTGCGATACTTTGCTCTAAAAAAGCACTGAAGCCCCATGAAACCCAACCCTTGCTCTCGGAATAAGGTGATATCGATTTTAGACTCCATTTAGTCAGCTGCTGAAATTCCTGGAAGCATCAGGGGCGAAGCGTTGGCATCGAGCATCCCTCAGCAGGAGCAGGAGCTGTCCAAGGTTCTGGCCGAGCAGCTCAGGTTGCAAAATCAGAAGTCCAAACCACAACTCTGCTGCTAAAACATCCCATGTTTGTAAATAAAAATACACGTAGAAACCAGGATTTAGATGCTGAAGTTTAAAGAATTGCAAGAACGTGTTGTGAAAGGAAAACGTGTAAGATTTTTGTTTTCTGCCTTTTGTTTTCTGGGGTTTTGTTTTCTTTTTTTGTTTGGTTGTTTTTGTGTTTTGGTCGGGACTTTTTTTTTTTTTTTTTTGTTGGTTTTGGGTTTTTTTTTTGTCGGGTCTTTTTTTTTTTTTTTTTTTTTTTGGTTGGTTTGGGGTTTTTTGTTTTGTTTTTGGCTTTTTGTTTGGTTTTGTCTTTTCATCTGGTGGTGTTGTGAGCTGTCTCAGCAGCACAACCATTAATTCTTTGCAGGAGGAGAACCCAGAGAGGGGTGAGAAGAAGGGGAAAAAACAATTTGTAAAAGTTGCCTCTACTGATGGGGAAAGAAAGAAGGAAAGGATCTTTAGGTCTGCAGAAAACACTGGTGGGAAGAGGAGCTGCTGTGGCCGTGAAGCTGAGGAATAAGTTTATTGGGTTTTATTTTGCTTATTAGGAAAAAAACCCCTCAATCCAAATTCAATTTGTTATGTTGTTTTTTTCCTACCATCCTGTACATTTATAAATTTCTCAAAATCCATTCAAGCTATGGCAAACAAATCAAAATAAATTGTTGTTTTTATTATGTGCCATTCTCCAGTTCAGGAAGAAAATCAAGTGAGGGGAAGAGCAGACCTGAGAAGAAACTTGGATGGTTTCAGCTTAAGCTCCATTTGCAGGAGCTCTTTATGTGAATAAGCAGAAATGCAGGAAACTCGTTTTTGGAATATGCATTTCAAGGTGTCTGAGCCTTGTTCAAGCAGAATTTAAAGCACTGAAGGTCACCTCTGCCACTGGAAGAACTAAAAGGAGTATCAGCCCAGCTCGTGGAAGGCTGAGCTGCTGCAGTGATAAAATTTTGTTGTTAAAATCTAGAACAGGGACACGTGGGAGAAGTGGAGATTATTTTCACTGGTTCCCAAAGCATCCATGGGAAATAATGAACTCGGTTTTCTGTGGTTTATTTCTGTTTACAGCTCTGCTGATCAGAGCAGAGGTCAGGGAGTGAAACAAATGCTCTGTAACAGTGAATGACCACCCCCTTAAATGATTTTTTAAAAAATTTATTTCCCCCACAGAAAAGTTGCTTACTCAGTGGCAGCTGTTTGAATAGAACAGGGACAGAGTTCTCTCTGGCACACAGGAGATTTTATTTAGAGCTGTGCTGAGTGGATGCTCAGTATATTTCCACTTCCCCCGGCTAAAAAATGGGTTCGTGGCAAGAAGAATGTGAGCTGTGCTTTCAGCAGTTTATTTCTTGGGATAACTGTATTTTACAGCAGAGATTTTAAGAAATGGTGTTGCAAACACTCTTTAGAAAGAGGAAAAGTGATAATTTTCCACCTCTGTTGACATAATAATTGACTGTGCTGGCCCTGCCTTCACCCTTCGAGCAAAATTGGGTTTCAAAATTTATTGGCCCGTCAGCCAGCAGAGCTGCTGTAAAGGATGTTTTTAAGCAATTAATAGATAATCGTTCCAGCTGGTGGAAAATGGCATTGCACGCTCTTAAATGACTTTTTTTATTTGTTTTTGGGGTTTTTTTTGTGCTTTTATCAATCGGTCTGGCTCCATCCTCTGCAGAGCCTCCCATCAGGTGTTTGTACACACTGGGGAGCTGCTTCCAGAGCCTTCTCTTGTCCAGCTGGGCAGCCCCAGCTCTCAGAGGCTCTGCAGTGTCCAGTGCTCTTGTCCTAAAATCATCTTCATGGCCCCTCACTGGATTTGCTGCAGTAAATCCACACCCTCCTGTTATCCCTTCTCCTGCTTCCAGGTAAATGATTCCTCATTTCTGTAAGAGCAGCACAAAAAAGGCTGACAGGTATAAAATTTGAAGTGAAGCCTCTCACTGAAATGTCCTCAGATAGTTGTGGTTTTTTAAAAAATTCCTTGATTTTCTGTTAATAAACTCAATGTGGTTTATGAAAAAGTAGGTTTGGTTTGGGGGTTTTTTTGGTTTTTTTTTGGTTTTTTTTTTGGTTTTTTTTTT
>VXAC01007112.1:225745-346863 GCA_013399225.1 Rhipidura dahli | reverse complement strand
TTTTTTTTTTTTATTTTTTTTGTGTTTGCAGCTGTTAAGGTTCAACTGGATCTTAAAACCAGACTTTCTGGCACAGCCTTGAGTTCCTGATCATAAAACTTTATGTATTTCATGATCTATGGAGCTGACATTTATTTATTTCTTTAACAGAATGAAATTCTTGCATGGTAATTCACCAACCTGGGAACTAAAGAACAACCCACAGCCTGGGCCAGCGTCCCAGATTTTGGCAATAAACTTGGGATTCTGGGTTTTATGGAGATGGTTTTTACTGCTCCTGAGCACGTAAACTGCCTGTTGATTTGATTCTGTAGACCATAAAATTTAGAAGCACACGGTTCTCTTCAGTGTAATATACAGTTTAAAAATAAGAACTGCATAAGAAGTTGCAGGAGAATTGCTCTTACTGAGTTTGAATGTAAGAAAATAAAAGAGGGGAACTCTTCTGGAAAGGAAATGGAAAGGCCAGGGAAGTGGAGGAGAACAGATCTGTAAACATTTCAGCTAAAGGCTCCACACAAGCTATGTAAAGAAAATTATTGAAATCATATTCTTTTAACACCTGAAAGGATTTGGAAAGAGTTTTCTCTCTTTCTCCCAAGCAGGAAAGTTTAGTTTCTGAATTCCTCAGCTGTGGGGGGCAGGGTAAACATGAATTTTGCAGGTGACAGGGACATAACTCAGGATATGTACATTGATAATTCCATAAATGCTGCTTTCTTAAAGCCACCTGGCAGAAAACAGTTTATTTTTCTAAAAAGTGACAACCTGCTCAAGCTCACAAATGTAAATTGAGGTTCAGCCTTTGAGAGACCAGGGCCATTTCTCTGCAGTTATAGATAAGTTCTGGTCACAAGTCACATATTCCATAAAGCTGTTTTCAAGGAGCACGGGCCTTGAGGCAGACTGGGAATTATCCTGGAGGAAAAGTTTTATGTTTTTTTACCTGATTCGTTGTCTTGGGGATCACAGAGCTTCCTTCAGCAGGAAAGGATGGGAAAGCTCACAAAGCCCAGAAAGAGTCCTGCAATAAAGGGTTAAATCACCCTTCTCTTCAATAAAAACAAGGGAATTCTTTTACACAGTAAGTCTGGACAAGTTCTGACAGAGAGGGGACAGACTGCTTAAAAACATGAGGTTTATTACACTTTGCTAAAATTAATACATGGTGAAATAGTGATTATGCTGCTTACAGTGAATGAACACTTCAGTACCACTCCCTTTGCTTTTTGAAGGATGATTACACTGAAATTCAGGTCAGAAAGGTTAAAAATCAGGGGGGTTCTGCTTCAGGTTTGAAGTTCTTTTGTTTATTTTTATTTTTTTTTTTCAAACTTTATTAAGGATAAATGGAACAAAATTCACAGGTATTATCTCGCTGCTGATGCCCAGGAGACACGAGGGAAGGGAATTGTTTTGTTTACATTCCACAGGGCTCCCTAAATGCCTTTTAATGACTGTAGCCTTAATTCCAGGGGCTGGAACACAGGATTCAGGAACGAGCAGCTGAGTGCCACAGACACCCTCCAGCAGGATAATCCAACGTTTGTTCTCCTGCAGCTCACGGTTTTCCTCGGAGCAGAGCTCTGCTCCCTCCAGCCAACCCAACCAGACTCTATTTATTTATTTCTGATCTGAGGAGGTGTAATTAGGTCAGCTGTAATTTCCCTGTGCCGTGCCCAAGGGAAATTGTCAGATGTTTTTCCCACCCACTCTGTGGAAGCTCAGGTTCTGCTCTCCCAGAGGGGTGGAGGGCTTTCCATCAGTGTTTAGTGGGAAGAGGGTTAGAAAGTTCTCCCTTTCCAGTAATTTGTAGCTCCATCGAGTTCCTCAAGCACAGAAAACCTGAATAAACCAGAAAAACATGAAAAATAGGAGTAATCATTTCATTTTCACCTGAACCTGGTGAAAGGCAGGTCTGCAAGGCAGTGAATATTAAGCACTGGCTTTGCTGGCATTGCCACGAAGAGGAAAAAGAGAAAACCCCAACCCAGACGAGTTTATGGCAGGATCTACTTATGCTGCACACGGAATATTTGCATATATTTTCCACACACACCATATGGCAATTATTCAGATTGCAGCAGCCAAGAGTTAGGAACTTATGTTGCTTATTTCTAAGTATAGGTCAAATCAAGATCGCTGTGCTGATCAGTTTGGTGCAATTTTCGTTTCTTTCATGCCTCACCTCTCAGTGCTCAGATTTTTTTTGCCCTTTTCAGTGATGAGGAGTTGAGTCATTTGCCTTTGAACGTTTTGCCTCCAGTCAGAAGGCAAGTGTTTTATAAGAAGCAGAACTAAAATGTAAGGAAAGTGCATTGTGTCTCGCAGCTGAACTGAAGCAATGTTACAGAGGGGCAGAGGTCGGACATTTGTTTTAAATCAGCAGAATTTTGTATCTTTAACAATGCTTTTATTTGCAAACTCGGGTTTTTGATGTGCCATCCTTCATTTGGTAGCTGCCTCAAGAAGCATCAAATTATTTCCAATCCTTCTGTTGCATTCCCTGAAGTGGAGTGGTCTGCAAAAATAAAATTTCACGGTAATGTTAATCAAATCTTTTATTAATTTGAATGGCAGTCTGTGGATTTTATAAAGATCTGAGTCAGCATTCAGCTACCAACTTCAAAGGAGGAATATTCAGATTAAAGTGGAGTGTATGAGTCAACTCACCAGCTTCTGGAATGTGCTTTTTGTTGAGGCAAAGCAGTGCTGGAGCTCAGGATATTTGGGAAAATGGAGATGCCGTGAATAAGTTAATTAGGAGCAAACCCAGGGTAATGCAGATTCCCAGCTTCCCTTTGCTGAGGTATTATTGGAATCTTCTTAGGCTTATCCAAACTCTTGTCCAGTTTGCAGAAACCGATGAAGCAAACAGGCACCAGCCTGAGCAGAAGGAGCAGAAAATGAGATTTTCCGTGGCAATGAGCTCGGTTTGTGTCTGTGGGGTGTGGGGAGCAGTAAATGCACACACACATCCTGGATTCCTCCTTGGGTTCTTCCTGCATTTCTCGGCAGCTTTTTGCTGTGGTTTAAATTCCTGCTCCCATTTTCCATCATGGTATTCCTCATGGGTTTATGTGTTCAGGAGTTTTACTCCTTCCCCGACTTTTGCCAGTTAGAGAATATTTTTTTTTTAACTTATTCCCTACATGTTGTTTATTTGCCAGTCCAGATGTTTTAGTCCAAGCTGGAACTTATTCAGGCAAGTTTTTGAGGTTCCTGTGAAAATGGGGCTGAACCTGGGTAAGATCTGTATTTTCCATTGATTAGATTTTCCACAATATGACATAATCTTGGGAATTGAAGAGAAACTTCTAAATTTATGCATTAATTTTGCAAGTCCTTGAGGAAACAGAGCATTACTCTTTTGAGACCAGAGCTGTGCGTGGAACACACTGAAGCAAAATTATGTGCAAATGACAAAACTTTGGGATTATTTTGCTTGCCAACAGCAAGTCAACTTAAATAATATTAAACATTTATTATCAAATGACATTTTGACATCTGGGCATAGTCATAAGAGCATTCCCAGCAAAAGGGACTTGAAAGGACTTCAGGTATCTGACGCTTATCTTCTTTGCACTTCTTGTTCCTTCAGGATTAATTTTTACTTCGTTTTTTCATGAAAAAAAAAGTCAGAAGCGAGTTCCTTTAGTAGAGCTGTTGGGAATGTGCTGCACTTCAAGTAAAGCCTTGGCAGCAGAGGTGGCTCAAATTCTGTTGTAGTTCATCTGTTCCTGTGTGATAAAGGCCCAGACAAGCTCCAGGACATTAGTCACTGCTTTCTGCAGATTGCTGATTTCCCTTTTTTCTCTTTTTTTTTTTACACTCTTCAAGCGTTACTGATGTTAATTTGTGCACCCAGGCTCTAAGATAAGCTGTGAAATGAGAAACGGAATTTGGCTCCCGGTTTGCACAGCTCCAGAGCAGAAAGGATGAAGAGCCCTGCTTGGGACTGATGACTTTTGAGAGACGTGGAGGTCAGGCCAAGGTGTCATCATTTGACATCACAGCTGTCTGCTGGAAATCTGTTTATTCAGAGGGGTTAGAAGGAAAAATGTGAATAATTCCATGTCGCTGTCACACTGTGGGCACGTAGGACAACCACACCAAGCCCAGGGTCAGTAGGAATGGTGGCAAAGCCCATTTAATGGCTTTTTCACGAGGTTTTTATATGTTAGTAAACAAAATGTGAGTTAAATGGAGTAAAGTAATTGGTCCTCTGGCCATCCACCCCTTGAGGGGGTTGGCCCAACTCTAACACGTCCATTCCCAAGTGTTTTTCTAGTTGAAACCACAAAAATCCAGCAAAAACAAGTCACAGGTGTGGATATTGATAAAAACTGGTAACTTTGGTTTGGTTAGCCTGCATGGGAAAGACAGAGTTCTCACCAAATGCTAGAGAGCTGAAGAAATTCCCTGCTGAAGCCCTTTCAGCATCTACAATTCAATACCTTTCTTTTTTTCCTCCTTGTCCTGGTTTTTCAGGCCCTTGTTCTGCGGAGTTCCCGCGACTGCGCCCTGCTTGCGGTGGGTTCTCTTTTAACGTTGATATTTCGGAGTGGCTCCCACGGAACCCATTGCCTCTGGTGGGAGCAGTTAATTTATTTACATCTCCTAATGCCAGGGGTACCAGCTGGAAGTTTGCTTGTCCTTTTTTTTTTCAATGGAAACTTGCGGATACCGAGGGGAACCGCGAAGGTCGCGCACCATTTGGAGCCCTTCAGACGATCCCTTTCCTTCCCTTTCCCATCTGTTGTGTCTGTGCACTGAAAAACCACCCCTTTTCCCAAAGTCAGAGCTGGGGAGATGAAGGAACTCTGCTGTTTTTATGCCAGAATCAAAGCTCTGCTGGCCATTAGGGCCTGGCGCTTCGCAGATATCTTGGAATTCTAACACTTGTCAATGAGGAGAGTTCCAAAGGGCTGCTGGTGTGGATGGCTGGGTGTCTTCCCAGCTGAAAGTTGTAATGTCTGCTAAAATACGGTCAGCATAGTTTCTGTGGAGTGGTGTTCACAGTTCTCAGACCTTAAAGAGAGCGAAATCGGATTTTGGGAGCCAGGGCTGTGTGAAAGGTGTTGGTGACCCAGGTTTTTGGAGCTGAAGGTGGCTTTCAGTTACCAGGTTGGATTAGTGGATTGTTTCATCTGGATTGTTTAGCTGGAAGCTAAACACAGGAAGGGCAGAGAAGCTCTCTTTATGGATTTAATTTTTCTTAAAGTCAGGTACAGTTTGTTCTATTTGAAATTCTTTCCTGTGTTTTGATCCAAATGAAGACATTCCCTGCCAAATTAACCATGAATATTAAAGAACTATATAGCCAATATTGCCCAAAAGACATTTTCCTTTATGTCTTCAGCTGTGTCTTCACTGTATCCAGGATGTTTATGAAGGGAAAAGATGATCCTGCCCTCCTTTCAGGGAAAGATGTTGTCTGTATATGACAGCACTAACTTTTATCTGCTAGAATCAGGCAGATTTAAAATTTTTGCCACAATACAGACATTTATCTTTTTTCTTAAATAAATTTTTAAATAAATTTTTTACAGGATTTTTTTCCAATTTTTTTTTCCAAAGCATTTTTCCCACAGCAATATGCTTTCACTGATAGAAAATGCTGGGGTTTGGAAATAATACAACAGCAGGTTTTTACAGGTTTGGCAAATAATTTCTTTTTGCCGGTACTAAAAATGGAGTTGAAGTATTAAAAAACAAACTGCAGGGCACAGCCAGATTTCAGATATATTCAGAATGTTCTGTTACAAATGATGCCACTTGCTAATTGCTTTTAAATTAGGGTATTTGTGCCCATGGTGATTACTGCAAAGCATCATTTAGAGTCGAAAAGCTGGAGAGGCTTTTTAAAATTGGGGTTTGATTTGCAATAACTACTTGAAAAACTTAGTGCTGTGGACTTGCAGTGGTATTTTAAATTGTCATTGGCTCTCAGGATGCTCTCCTTCCAAAAATGTTCCCAGTACTGGGTGATAACTGCAGGAATTGAGTGAGGCCTGGACTGGGTGGAATGGTTGGTTCAGAAGTAAAACTAATTTCTTAATCTACCCCTAAGAAATGGCATCAAGATTTTTAAAAATATTTGGTTTAATTGAAAAACTCAGGGCCTGGTTCAGCAACAACAACATTAAACTTCAAGAGCCAAAGTGACAGCACAGAGAAGGAAAAAGCTGTTGGTTGACAAGGTCCCTGATGCAATGTGCAATACTCAGCATGGGGAGGAAAAAAGAGAAGGATGAAAGAGGAGGCATTTTATTTCTTTACCTGAGAAGATAAAAATTCCTCAAAAACATTGTTCTGTCATTAGAAGATCAGAACAACAACAACAAAAAAATTACTGATTTTTAAATTACCTGTAGATCAGTAGCAGAAACCCATGCTTACCTTTTTCTTGAAGAGATCTAGTTGCTGTAATCACAGACCTTAAATATCAGTACCATCTCTTTTCAGCAATTTTTTCAGAGAAATTCCTTCTCTTTTCTGTGCCATGTATTCACTCTAATTTCTCTTGCACAATCAGGACTTATTAAATACAATCCCTGGTATTTCAATAATCATCACTAAGTGATGCTATTAAAGGCCTGGGTTATTTACACATCTTAATTTTTAATGGCCAGAAGCTAAACCCAGGAAGGGCAGAGAAGCTCTCTTTATGGATTTAATTTTTCTTAAAGTCAGGTACAGTTTGTTCTATTTGAAATTCTTTCCTGTGTTTTGATCCAAATGAAGACATTCCCTGCCAAATTAACCATGAATATTAAAGAACTATATAGCCAATATTGCCCAAAAGACATTTTCCTTTATGTCTTCAGCTGTGTCTTCACTGTATCCAGGATGTTTATGAAGGGAAAAGATGATCCTGCCCTCTTTGTTTAATTTTTGGATTTGTGGGTGCAGATTCCAGTAATGCCTCTCTCATGCCATGGCCAGAGCGGGTCAAGGCTTATCAAGGTGAGGAAAGGATATTAAAATCTCTTCTCTGTGTTTTTTACCCAATGCATAATTTCTTATCCTGTAGTCTTGGTTCCTCCTCTGCTGTTCTTTTCCATCTTCCCCTTTTACCCTTGGCTCGTCACAGACTTCTGGTGACCTGTGAAGGGCACATCCCCCCAGCTGGTGAGTGAAAACCAAACCAAAAGCATCAATCCTGGGAGAATCCCAGCTCCTGGGAGAGCAGGCGAGCGCGGGGAGCATTTCTGATTTACACAACCTTTAACGGGAGGGAAGGAGGAGTTATTTTCTGCATGGATTTATTTTTACCTGGAAAGGAAAAATCGAGACAGGGAGCTGTGAAATCTGTCAGAGGGAGCTGTTAAATCCCCAGGAACACTCGAGGCTGGTGGGTGAGGCTGGTTTCCAGTTTGCATTGTGTGCTCTGTTGATGACATTGAGCAGTTGCTTTCCCCGGGGTGTGGAGATGTTTGGGACTGGAGCAAGGTGGCTGGAGAGGAGTTTGATGAGCTGTTACAGAAATTCAGCAAGCCAACACCAGGAACTGAATTGCTTGGCACCTGTCTGTGGCTCTGTCTCCTTGTTTTGGGCATAATCCTGCCACGAACACAGAGAAAGTTTAATTTTTCACTTCCCGTAAGAGATCAGACCCCTGAGCCCAGTGATTTCAGGAAGAGGAGCACCAAAGAAGGACACCTGGAAAAGAAAGACTCTTGATCTGTCTCTAATTAAAGTCAGTCATTATTTTATACACTGATTTCAGTTATCCCTGGAAGCAGAGTTGCTCCCCTACCTCCACTGAGTGTTTCCAACGCAGCAGGTACAGATCAAAGCCTTTAATGCTCGTGAACATCTTTTTTATTGCTAAATATCCACAGAACACTCATCTTCCACCTTCTCCTCCCACCTTACATTCCAGTGTGCTGCAGTGCTCTGTCCTTTCCCTAGACTCCAAGGAATAAGCTGCTGGAATCTGGGGAAAGCCTGGGGAAAAGCCTCTCATGACTGCCAGGGCTCCAGGAGCATTTGGACAACGCTCCCAGGGGTGCACAGGGTGGGATTATTGCTGGAGTGAATGTGCAGGGCCAGGGGCTGGACTTTAATGATCCTTGGAGGTCCTTTCCCACTCAGCATACTCTGTGATTCTGTGATTTTCTCTGCCAGGTCTGGGGCATCTTTTACCCGAGTCCTGTCATGCAGATTCTGTGGATACCAGCTGGAATGTGGTGCGGGAGCAAAGCAATTTGAGTATCACAAAGAGAACAAATGGTTTCAGGCTCGTGGCAGAGGTGCCCTGGTTACAGGTGCTGTCTCTGGCTTCACAGCCCAGGGATTATTCTAAAGGAGTCAGTGGAAGGTGACTCTAAAAACCCAAATCCATCAAAGTTGCATCACTGTTCGCATGGGTGAATTCCTAAACAGCAGGAGAGCTCAGAAACCATTCCAAGGAGGCAGAGAACAGCCTTCCCAGAGGGATTCACCACGGCCAGCCTTTCCTCACACCCTCTCTGCTGCGTGTTCCTCTGGCCCTGGCTGCCCCTGACCCAGCTGGGGGAGTGTTCCCTGTGCCAGCAGCAGGTGCTGAGCCCCGGATGGCATCGGGAACAGCCCAGCGTGGGGCTGGAGGCACCATTTGTGTGCACAAGGCAGCAGCAGAACAAATGTCCCCCCACACCACACCTGAGAGCTCGGTTTGGCTGTCCCCCTTCCTCACAGCCCTGCTCGTGGCTCGGGAAGGAGGAAGGAGCCAGCTGGGAATGGCCCCATCCCAGCACAGCCTGGTTCTCCAGGAGGAGATCTGCCCGTGCTTCTGCAGGGGAGGGGGGTTGCAGGAGAAACACAGAAAGGAAGGATTTAGAGAGGGATCCAGAATCCCACAGAGGTGCTTGAGGTGCTTGGATGGAGCCCTTAATGTGTTGTACAGAATGATTTTAAAAGGAACACAGAAGGGAAGGATTTGGAGAGATATCCAAAATCCTTCCGAGGTGTTTGAGTTTTTGGGGTGATTAATCCATTGTAGGGAATGATTTTAAGAGAACAACAGGAGAAGGGAAGGGTTTAGAGAGGGATCCAAAATCAAACAGGTGCTTGGCTTGTTTGGGTGAAACCCTAAGAGAAACACAGAAGGGAAGGATTTAGAGAGGGACCCAAAATCCCACAGAGGTGCTTGGTTTGTTTGGATGGAACCCTTAATGTGAAGAGATGCTGGGTGAAGCATTTTTCTTCTGCCTGGTATTATTTTCCCAGAGCTAAATGGATTGCAAGGCTCCATCTCTCCTTCAAATTAAGTTGGGAGTGCCCAGAACATTACCAGGGCTGCAGGATGATCACACAAGCCTTGCTTCTGTGGGAAGCTGAGCTGATTTTTTCAATAAAAACTGTGTGTGCTTCTGCATGAAATTCATCAGCCTAAATACACATTCAATCTGATTTTTCTTTTTATTTCTGTGAGAAAATGAAATCAAACCATAGAAATTATAATATATAATAAATAATAGAAGAAAATAATAAAACNTACAGGGCACTTGATATCCTCACAGACACCTCCAAAAATCAGTGGTAACTGATTTTTGGAGGTGTCTGTGAGGATATCAAGTGCCCTGTAGCTGTTATCATATGGTAGGTGTCAGATGGAATTAATAACACTGGGAAATGGTCTCCTTAGGAACTGTGATTGGTTTTAGTCTGAAGATGCAGTGGCAGGACATGACATAAAATGGGTTTTGTTCCCTGACTCAGACCTGCAATGCCAGAATTTCGGTTCCGTAGTTCTGTGAACCAGAGGAGCTGCATGAGTAAGGCCTTAGCCTTGCTTTTTAAAAACTCTTCTCTACAATTTCTCCATGCTTTGCTCACATCAGCCTATAAAAATGACATTTTTTGACCATTTACGTGCTGGCAACAAGGCAGGTGTTCTGAACACAGCCCACTGGATGGGGCTGACTTTGGGTGTGGAATTCTGTTGTGTGCAGCACCCCAAAAGCTGTCCAAAAGCATCAAGATTAATGCTGGGTATTCTGTCCAACACAGTGGCCACACAGAAGAAATGCAGGAGAGCAATCCCACCAGTTCCAATCCACAAGCTTGTCTTTTCCAGCTGGAATAACTGTTAATAATTTTATGATTTCTCTTTTGTGTTGGGTTTGTTTCCATCAGCTGCTACAGATTTTACAGTCTCACGACTTTAAAATTATTAAATCCACCGTTACATATTTGTACCCAAAACCTTCTCTGTCCTTGCTGGTGTGTGAGGAAGACACAGGTGAGCTGAGAAAAGCTGGTGCTCAGCGGGTAGAACGGTTTGGCTCTGCTCTACTGAGCAAAATTTAAATGTGAAGCTTGATTTCCTTCTCCCAGCTGCCGAGTGCCTCTGCTAATGGAAGCACTCGTTTTATTTTTGGGCACTTGTGTGCCTGAGTGCCTCTGAATGGTGAAAATTGAGGCACGACTGCAGGGGAAGTCGTGCTGCAGGACTGAGGCACAGCTCAGGGGAGAGAACACAAACACCACGGCTCGTTGCTAAATATGTGTTCCACGGGAGGAAGTGCATGTAAATAACTGATGCTGGATTGGTTTTTGCCTTTTTTTTTTTTCCTTTTATATGTTCTCTGTATTTATTCCTCACACACATGTTTGTAGGTCTGCAGCCTGCTCTTGTGGTCCTGGATGGTTTTCCCAGTGCTTTTCCCTACCTTTTCCCCAGGCAGAAAGACAGAACACATTCCAAAGCCTCTACCCTCTTTTGGTTCTTTCTGGGAACCAAGGCTGAAAAACAGCTCTTGGAGAGCTTCCTGGTGATTTTTGTCAATTATGCTGATTTGCCAAGCCTCTGGGATAATATTAATGTAGGAGGTCATGTAGAGGTTGGTCTTTATTGGAGGCAGATATGGAAAATGCCCACCAAAACCCACCCTCCATAAGGTGAACACAGTTTTATAAGTTTAGCAAATTAGCACGATGGACAAAAAAAAAATAAAAAACCACCAATTAGGAGCACAAGTGGAGATGCAATTCCCCTTCACCCCACCACCCAGTTCAAGCCTTTCCTTTTCAACAAAGCTGGGACTCAGTTTTGTTAATGAAAATGCATCTCAAAGAGCTGGTTTTTGGGGAAGGTTTACACACCCCAGGACACTCAGCATGTGCCACCCTCCCTGCCGCCTCCCACATCCCACACTCCTCACCCTCCTGCACCATTCCAGGCTGGAGATTCCCAGGTGTGGCACAGCGAGGGGCACCTGGAGGTGTTTGGGTTTTTCCTGGCTGTGCCCCTGCCGTGTCCCCAGGCAGGGATGGGGGCACAGGGCACAGCCCTGGCCGTGTCCCTGCTCTGCTCCTGGCTGTGTGCCCCAGCCTTGGCACCAATGTTCCAATGTGAGGAGCACAGAGATGTTGCTGTTGGAGGTGGGAGGTGGATTCTCTGTCTCAGACAGGAGCCGTTCGCAGCAAAGCTGTTGTCACATTTTAGAATTTTTTTTTTTCCCCTGTGGCATTTGGGAGAAATGACTTCTGCTCAGGTGGCAGTGTCTGAGCCAGCTGGACACCGGGCAGGTCTGTTCTGTGAGCTGCTGCTGCTGCAGGGAGAGCCCACGGCCTCTTACTCACCTTCCATCTGTCAGAAAGCACGTCTGCCTGAGCAAGGGCAGAAAATAAACCTGCATTTTGCACGGAATTCAGCTCAGAGTGCCTGGTGACAGCAATTCCGGGGGGATATTTTGAATATGAATCCATGATTCATGTCTGAACGTGGTTTTTTTATTGCATTTTTCACGTGTGGCCCTTCTTTACCATGCAATAATGCACAGTTATGAGTGTTCCTTCACGGAGGATTTAATTTCCTCCTCGCTCAGGAGTCAATCTGTGCACAGCTCACTGACAGAAGATCTCCCTGTCTTTACCACTCCAGGAGCTTCTGGAAAGGTGGAATGAAGTGATTTGCACCTCTCTGTGTACAGGGGGGGTGTGCAAGCAGGCTGGGGAAATATGGATGGGAAATTAGGATTTCAGCTGGGTTTGGGACTTGCATAACCGAGGCTCCGTGGCTTCCAGTTGACTCAGAGTGTGTAGAGTGAACTCATCTCTTCTCCCAAAGGCCATTTTTATTTCCAGAAGCTTTGTGTGCAGGTACTGATCACTGAAAGAAGTCACTTCTTGAAGTATGGGAAAGCAGCAGGGTTTTGTTAATCAGATGGATAAATTTAACATATTCAAAGTAGTGGATGATAAAGGTAATAGGAAATAGCCAGTCCCCCATGTGAAGCCAGAGTGGGAGGATGTGTTTGGATTGTGGGGTTTTTTTAAAGTCCACATTTGCTGGATTTGGGGATATCAAAAAAATAAAGTGTGGCTTTTTCTTCAGAGCAGCACGCAACAGATTTTTCTCTGGTTTTATTCTTGCTGCTTTTAAAAAGTAGTAATTATTTAACATCCACAGAACAATGGTCTTGAAGAAATTGCAACATTTTCCTTAAAATGGAGATTTCTAAATTGCAATGGATCTGCAGTTGTAATATTTGTAAGCATTTGGTGTATTTATAGATGCACAAAGCTGGCTGCCACAAAAAAAAAAATCACTTGGTGTTATTGCAAAAGAATTAAGTCAGGAATGCAAAAAGCAACAAAACAGTACTTTGGAAAACGTCACCCTGGAAATTAAATATTGTTCTTTTCAAAATCCTCAGGGAAAAATCCCACTGGAGAACTGCTGGGAAACGAAGGGAAGATGCAGGATAAAGAATACAGACACGAAATTCCCTTTGGTGGAATAATAACCCGTGGAATCATCCATCATTTGCCAGCACCTATTATCTCAGGTGTTGATAAATTCAAGATAAAACATTCCTGTGAGCCCACGTGCCAGCAGGTGGTTGTGTCCTGCACCAGCTCTCAGCAGTCACACCTTTTGTGTCAGTATTTCTAATATGGATCCTCTTGGCACAGAGGGGCTGCTGGTTCTGGATTCTGGGTCTTTGTGGGGCTTTTTGTTATTGCTTTTGAGGAAATTCCTCTGAGATTAGATGCCTGGAAGTACAAATCCATTCCTTCAGCTGCTCTCCACTGCAGAGAAAGGTGGGAGAAAAGTCTTGGGAAGAAAAGAATTGTAGGGTGATTAATAATTACAGGTGTCTCAGGATTTCAACTTCAACCTATTTTTGTTAAATTCTGAGTGCAGCACTTTTTAAGTCCCACTTCTAACACCTCTCAGAGCATCCCCAGAGCTCTGCAGTGCCTTGGCTTGGCAGGAGGTGCCCTGCTCTGTGTGCCAGGCTGTGTCTGCCCTTCTGCCTTGGCCATTCTCTGGGACACAGCTCCTCTGTAATGAATAAATTAAAACGTGGCAGCCGTCAGAACACACAAATCCAGATCCTCTTCCAGCTCTGGCAGGCCATCTTTTAGCACATATGGCTCTTAAATCAATATAAAGCCTTTTGTGTTATGTGAAATAAGTCTTCAGCTTATAAAGTTGATTCTCTGGGAACAGTTTGGGATGCTTTAAAGATTATTTGGCATAAATTTAGTTTTCTAAAGGATGGGACTGTTGGGTTTTTTACCTGGTAATTCCATTGTGGTACTTCAGCCTCGATAAGATTGTGTGGCAGTAAAAGGAAGGGAATTGGTGTAAAATGCACTTGGATCCCTTCATGTCCTCAGGGGAAGAAAAACAATCCTCTCTTAAGATGGAATAAATTTACTGATTTAAAAATGCATCAGCAGGATGTGATAAAGTCCCAGCAGTCCTGGCTGCTGCTGTCCCAGGTGAGAGAAGCACCTGGGGGGGTTTGGCTGCAGCACAGCTTTCAGCTCATCCTGGGTTTTTTGGGTATCCATAACCAGAGCCAAAGGGATGTAGAGCGGGGAGAGAGGAGAATCAAAGCCCCTCGGTGCTCAGGAGAGGGAGAAGGGATGAGTCACCAGCTTTTGCACAATCCCTGCAATCCCTCCTGCTCTCATTCCAAACTGGCTGCAGCTCCTTTTGTCCGTGTCCCTTGCAGCTCCCCTCCCAGCACAATGAGCTTTGGCATTCAAGCCACGCTTCCCTCTGTATTTTTTATCTCCTCTGAGCTTTTTCTCTTCTCTGCAGGCTTTTATCCAGAGCCACCTGTGCTGACGTTTTTTCTAATTGAAGCAAATTTAGCTGTGGCCACAACCATGAAATCATGCGCAGAAGGACTCCTCCAAAAGCAAGGAGACCCTCAAGACTGGCCATGGATAGGAGTGCCTTGCTATGCAAATTCTGTAGGACAGAGGAGCTTTTTGGGGGCTGATAATTCTTCTGTCAAGCATTTTTGAGGGCTCTCTTTATATCTTCTTACATACATGGGTGTATGAAGCAACCATGCTTCCAGAATTCGGGTTGAGACAAAGGGTGATGGCATTTTGGAAGATGATTTTGGCATTAAAAAACAGTGAGAAATGATGGCTAAACACTCGTCAGATGTTCTGGTTTCAAAGCCATGGGGATCTGGAGGATGCCTGGGGTTTGCAGGGAGTACATTTTGCTGGTGTTTGGTTTTGTGGGGAGCAGGGCTCTGAGCACAGGTCCCACCTTGCCCTAAACAGCATAAACTGAGAGTGGGAGCTGGGAGCAGCACCTGTGGTGCCAGGGGCTGGAGCAGGAATAGGAATAAATAGGAATAAATGGGAATAAATAGGAATGAATAAATAAATAGGAATAAATAGGAATAAACAGCTCCTGCCTGCTCTGCTTTTGAGGCTGAGCATAAAGGGCTCAGGGGGACAAGAAGAGGCTGGGAAATACGGGCAGGGAAGGAGGGAATCAGCCCATTTTTGGTGACTCTGCAGGGAGGGACAGACATCTCCTGGGCTGCCCTCAGCTGTGGGATCTGGAATCTCCAGCCTGGAGGTGAAGCTGTGACAGAAATTGCGGCTGGGGAGGATGTGGGGTGAGAAATGGGCTCTCTGCTGGGGCAACCCCTCCTTTTTCATCTGGGGAAGACAACCCAGCCTCCTCAGAGTAATGGGAGCAATGAAAAATAGAGATAATCCTTTTTGTCTGCATCATTGGTGCCTGCCAGAATGCTGGCTGGCAGTTCTTCCAGCATCCAGGAATTATAAAGTCCCTGAGAAGATGCTACTTAATGGGAACATGTGAGGATGCAAAGTACAAGTTGTGGAAATGAAGGCACACGAAGCCAAATGCTGCCCTATTTTCTTATTTCTGCTTCAAAAATTGTGTTTCCCCCAATGTTATCATGTAGAATCCTTACTCTGGTCCCCATTCTTGTCTGCTGTAAATTAAATTCTCATCAAATGGTGGTGTTATTTGCNATATATATAATTTTATATATATATAATGTATATATTAGCTCATATAATAAATATGCCACTGAGATTTGCTGTTTTCAGAGCCCAGGTTTGTTAAGGGCACTGAGGGCTCCATGCATTAATTACCTGCACTGAGATTTTTCATTCACCATTCTGCCCAAAAGGCCTTGAGCAATCAGGCCACTCTTTCTTGTGGAATTACTTCTCAGTGGTGTTAATGACTGGGAATTTCATGGAATTCCAGTTAAAGGGTGCTCTTTCTGCTGCTTTATTTTCTGCTCTGAGAGTCGCCCAGGCCCACGGTAACTTCTGCCATGTGTTGATAAAGGAGCAGAACAATTTTGGTTTCATAAAATCCCTAATCAAAACCTTCTGTTGACTTTTTTTTCAGCTGAAAAATCTTTTTTTTTTTTTTTTTTTTTTTTTCAGCCATGCTGTTCTTTTTTTAATTGAGAGAGGGATTTGGATAGAGGGAAATAAATTGCTTTACCTAAGAGTATGTGTCAGCTTTCTTGCAGGAACTTTCTTGGTCCCTTGTGCCTCTAAAACTGCAATTTTAGGGGTTTTTTTTGTGTTCTGTTAAATGAGCTGTGTTTTTACAATGAATTCCAGTGAAATAGATCCAATTTGAATTTTTCTTAGTTTCATGTGAGTCTCAGATCAGAACATTGGAACAACTGACCAGGCATTGCCAACCTGTGGCAATTCAGGTGATAAAAATCTCTCAGATTTTCCAGTGGGTTGTTCTGCAATGGAACTGGGGCTGAGCAGCAGCTGGGTCCAGCCCCAGCTGGGCTTGTCTTTTCCACACCTTAAAACAAAAACCAGCACAGGTCACTGACTGCCCTCATATTGCAAGAATTTGGAATTTTCTTGTGTTATCTATTTTGTTGTTGTTTTTTAATCAGGGTCACAGCTTTTGTAAACAAGGAATGAGCCCAGTCCCCCCCCTTTGAGAGGAGTCCAAAAGCACCCAACGAATAAAAAGAATCATGTGTCTGCTTTCTTCAAAATATAAAAGATTTCAAGAGTTTCCTCTGGAAATTTAGGGATCTCTGATGCCAATCTTGTGATTTTTATCAGGCCTGTGAGTCAGATTTTTTTTTTTTTTTTTTTTCTGTATTCTAAGTTTTTGCTCTAACAGATTTTGCCTGCCCACAGACTACCTCCCATCTGTTCAGGTTAATGGGTTTTTCTGTCTGTGCTCAGGAAGGAGCATATTGCAGAATCCGAGTGAGGAATTTCATCTCAAGGCACCACCAGTCCTTGGAGCCTGCTTAAACTTGGTTGCCAGGACTACTCCATCCCAGCAAACAGGATAAATAACTGGGGATTGTCTTGCAGGGAAAATGAGAGCTGTAGCTTGCCTGCAGAATGGTCACTGCCAGACCCTCTGTGCTTTGTGGAAGCCTCACTGTAGCTTGCACTGTGATAAGTTAATTTCCTTGATTTTAATCTAAATTACTGCTGAGAAAATACCTCAGCTCTTTCTTTTCCCCCTGAAATTTTGCAGGATTAATAGAGCCCAGTAGGTAGCAATGGTGAATAGAAGGAAATTACTGCTCAAATTACCTTTAGCTGCTCCGATTTTATTTACAGCGATTAATATTTTGGTTTAAAATTAAACCACCATTACTTTTTAATTAGCAATTAGATTGACAAATTGGTGAAAGCCCTCCCAGCTTGGGTGTTTTTTGCCAGCGATTTTCCAGGGCTGCAGCTCCCGGCAGATGGCAGTGCTGGATTGGATGGAGGTGAGGACCTGTTCTTCCCCCAGCCTGGAAAGGGAGCAGAAACTCGGATTATTCACTCCAGGGATTGGTTATTCCCTAAGGACACACACTGCAGAAATGCATCTGGGTTCGGTTTGCTCCCCTTTCCTTGGCACCCCAGTGGAGCCTGAAGTGGCTGGAGACAACGACGGATGGAAAGAAATGCAGGATTTTTGTTTTGAGTAACCCCAGCCAAGCTGGCAGAATGTGAAATGCATTCAGAAGAAATGCCCAGAAACACAGAAACCTTCATTAAAAGTCACTGAGGTTGGCTTTGGTTGCCCTTAAATGAAGGAACCTGCCCTTATTTGTTTCACACTGTCAGTGCATGGTGTGGTTGGATCAGCAGAAAAATGAGATCCATGCATAAGAAATGTTAAAAATAACCTCAAAACAAAACATAAAATCCTTCAGGTGCTGTCTGTAACTCAACAGTGCCTTTTTTTTTTTTTTTTTTTAAATTAGCTGCTGGACAATGGAACAGGACAAATAGTGAATGAGGAGGGAGAAACTCAGACTTCAGAAGCTTACAATGGAGTTAAGGAACAAAATGCTCACCAGGTGTGTTGTAGTCTATGCAAAATGGGTGTTGGTTCAGTTATAAAAAACTACAGGGGGTAAGAAAGAGCCTCTAAAGCAAAAAAAAAGGAGAAGAGGAGAAAAGATAGAAGATCCTGGCTTCAAAAGTTGTCAGAAAGATTCACAGACTTGCTTTTAAGAAAACTTTAATGGCCATGTCTGCGAATCCTGGTGAATTCTCCTTGGGTTGTGCTGTTGGGCTCTTAGGGATTTCTCGCCCATTTTGGGTGCTCCAGTTTCTTCCCAGCTCCCAAATGCAAAGGAGCAGGCTTTGAGAAGGCACTGGCAGAGGCCATTCCATGGGATTTTGGTAGGAGAGCTGCCTTGAAGCTCTCTCTGACAGAACTGCAGATTAATTTGTGTGGATGCAGCAGCCAAACCACGCTGAGGGGAGCAGCATTTCCTCCTGAAGCGAATTCAACTCTCAGGATGGACACCCTGCCTCTCCAGCTCCAAGAGGTTTTCAACACATCCCCAGCCCGTGTCCCAACAGGCCTTATTTTGGAATAACCATGAGCACACTCTCCCTCTGAGCTGTTGTTTGTTTACTCGCCCGGGAGGCTCGTCCTTGCCCGGAGCCGTAAATTCACAAGTGAAAATATTTACCAGTAACCAACTGCAGATCTGCCTCTTACGTAACCAGGGCTGCTGGGGGTGGGGGAGGTTCTGCCAAATGACAGCAAATCCATGGGAAAAGCATCCTCACCCCCTTCTCCAGATGAACCACGGGCTGCAGGACTGCCCGAGGATCCAGCAGCAGAGAGGTGACCAACAGCCCCACGCAGCCTCCTCCTCCTCCTCCTCCTGGGTGACCCCCACAGGATGAGCTGGGGCTGGGTCCAGCTCACCTCCTGGGCACCCTGGGCTTGGAGCTGGGTGCAGCTCATCTCCTGGGCACCCTGGGCTCAGAGCTGGGTGCAGCTCATCTCCTGGGCACCTTGGGCTTGGAGCTGGGTGCAGCTCATCTCCTGGGCACCCTGGGCTTGGTCCAGCTCATCTCCTGGGCACCCTGGGCTTGGAGCTGGGTCCAGCTCATCTCCTGGGCACCCTGGGCTCAGGGCTTGGTCCAGCTCATCTCCTGGGCTTGGTGCTGGGGGTCACCCAGGGAGTGGGAAGGCAGAGATGAGCCCTGCTCAAACCTCGGGGATTTTAGGACAGGCTTTGCTCTGCTGTGCAGAAGGGAACACAGAGGGGTCCTGGTCTCATCCCTGTGGGCACAGGGGGAATGAATCCTGTGGATCTGAACTCTACAGTTGTGTAATTGTTGCACCTATTGCTACGTGTGCCAACAGAGAATGCTCGTTTGCATCTTCATTGCCTCATGCCTGCTACACTTCTATGTTTCAGCAGTAAATCTCAGACCTGACAGCACTTAGTTGTGGAAAAAAAAAAAAAAACAGAACAAAAAAGAAAGAGGGAAGGGGAAGAGATTTGTTGGAATCCCACCCTGTGTCCAGCACAGCCTCTGCTCCTCACATCTGGGAGGGCTCGGGGCGCTGGGGTTTGCAACAACCCCTGAGCACACTGCAAATGCTGTTTTACACCGACTATTTGGGCTTTTTGTTCAAATGGGGCCTCAAATGTTCCTGCAATGTGATGTTAGTGGGAGTGCATGACTTGCATCCCAAACCTGGGGTGCTCCATGTTGCTCCACCTCGGAGCTGGACGGGACCTGAGGGATGCAGACCTTGTCTGGAGCAATTCTGCACCAAACACTTGGGAGATCCCAGGGGTCACCAAGAACTGAAAGCTTGGCTTCTTCTGCTTTACAGGTGATGAGAACCCATGGTGTGTGAGCCATGGTGGGACTCTGAGTCATTGTCTTGCATAGTCACACCAAAAGGAGTGTGCCTCTCTCTCTCTGACAGAAGTTTGTTTTTTTTTTTTTTTTTTTTGTTTAATTCAGCTCCTAATTAGATGCACCACGAGCAAATTAAGATTTTGCACAGCTGCCTGTCAGACACCACTGTCAGGAAAGCCCTTTCTCATCTCATCCTCATCTCGGGCTCTGGTTTAGGTCACAGATCCCAACAGATTTACCTGGCTTGGAGCTCTGTGGGCTGTTTCTGTGTAGGAATTTTTAAAGTCTGTATTCCCCAGGCCAGGCTCACCTGGGGAAGGGATGGAATGTCCATGTCTGGAGTATTACTTGTGGTGCCAGTTTATTGTAGTGAAAAGCAGAGTTCACTCACCAGCAGCACTGCCTAACCCATGGTGAGAAGATGAAAAACCTCAGAACACAGGCTCTCAGCTATCTGGCTTTTTAGAGAATATTGAAATCAATAATGCAAACACAAATATTTGAAGTACAGACAAAATTATGTGGTTGTATTTCGAGGTGTAGTATTAAACTACAAGCTGGTTGGTTTAGCTTTCTAACACACTTGGGGAGCTTAAAAAACACTGAGAAGGTGCTACTGGCAAAAGCATTTTTGCCGCGTTTTCAGCCACGCCTGACCAATAACCTAAGACAGACAGCCTTCAGGCTGAGGGCTGACGCAGCTTCCAGGGTTCGGACCCGGCGACCGCTGTGACAGCCAAAGCAGGTCCAGTGTCTGTGGAACGGATCCCGCAATGCGACCTCGCTCCACGAGCCCACTACAGTCCCAGCGAAAGCACTCCCCAACCGGGCACCGACACCGCTCGAGGTGCCGGTCGCAGGCTCAGGTCTGCGTGCCAGGTAATGAGGTGGTGTGTGGCTCTCGAGGAACCGCGATGCGACGAGAGAGAGAGAGAGGGAGACGGAGGGGGGTGAACAACGGGGTTTATTCCAGCGCGGGTCAGGGGAATCTCCTTGCCCCAAACGGGNACTGTTCCAACCACTGGATTGCAAGGGCCGAGGCGACCACTGGGGTTGTCTGGGTCCCCAGACATTTTCTGTTTTCTTGGTGTCCATTTGCACTGAGAATTATCTGTACAATGTAATTCCATTGGAGCTTGAGTATCTTGGAGCAACTGAGTTTGTGTGACAGCACTCTGGGCCTTCCCCAAAAGCCAGCAGCTGGGTGAAATGCACATTTCTGAGGCTCATTCTGCCATAATCACTGAGGAATTATTTTGGTTTTCCGCTGAGCTCAGTGCATGAAATTTTCCTTCCCTCGAGATGGGGAAATCCCACTGGAAGTTCCACCCAGTGCCTGATCCACATTTCGAGTCAGAGGAGACTCTCATGAAACCAGTGGCCACTGTGTGCACGTGGGAGCAAAAAGCCCACCTTGAAAATAATTCATCAATTCACCTGCAAATGGGAGCAAAAAGCCCACCTTGAAAATAATTCATCAATTCACCTGCAAATGGGAGAGCATCCCAGAAAGCACCAGCAATTAAATTGGTGATTTAACCCGTGGGATGTCAGGGGTTCATTTCCCTGTGAGTTGTTGTGGGAAATACATGCAGGGTGTTCTGGCTGTCGCTGTAAAGGTGCTTTTTCTGGAGGTTTTAGCTGTTCACAGGCTGGATTCGTGGCACATGCTGTGCCTGTCATCCCTGAGCGCAGCAAGCACTGAAATACTCCCACTGTTTCCAGCCACCTCCTGTGTGACTCCTGCCTGTCCCCCCAGAGCCAGGAAATCCAGGGTTTGATCAGGGATTTGTTTATCTGTGATTGGAAACCAGCATTCAGCCAATCTCATCCTCATTTGTTCCCACAGAAGAGGGCAGCAAAAGCCATCAGCTCCTTTCCTTCCTCCCTCTGTGCAGATGCTAAACTAAGATGAGGTTTTCTGGTTGATCCACTCAAAAAAAAAAACCCCAAAAAACCCACCAAAACAGGGCAGCATGTGACTATCATCACTATAAACACAAAAGCATGAGTTTCAGTTGCACAAAAAAAAGAAATTGAAACTTCAAATGCTGTTTTACACTGATTATTTGGGCTTTTTGTTCAAATGGGGCCTCAAGTATTCCTGCAATGGGATGTCAGTGGGAGTGCATGACTTGCATCTTCCCCCTTTTTCCTTTCTTCCACTGACTGGCTTGTCCAGAACCTCAGAGGGGTTTTTAAGATATTTTTCTGTATTAAATTCAGGATTCTCAAAGGTGAAAATTCAACCAATGTCACAGCCCAAGGCATTACATGTGAAGTAACGTTCTGTGGTGTCTCCAGGCATGAGGGATTCAGATTTACCTCACAGAGTCACACATTTTCCACAGAGACATCTGAAACACCTCAGAGAACTCGGTATGAATAGAAAAATTAAAAGGCAGGTGCATTTCTGGTGAAGAAGTGGATTGGGTTCAGTCTCAGAGGCTCTTCCACTCCGTGCTGGTTTTTATGGCTTTGCAGATGTTGAAATGACCCCCTGGCAGTGTAAAGTCTTTATGTTCACTTTATTTTCTTTACGTCAATAAGAAAAAATAAATTTACATATCTTTAGATTATATTTCTAGCTGGTGTGGGTATTTTCTGTCACAAACTATTCACCAGGGGCTGCACTGGTGGGGACAATTTTGCCTCTTACTCAGGATGATGTGCCTTCCTTTCTAAACAGGATTGCTCAACAGAAGTTTGTACTCCTTTATCTTGGTTATCAGCAGATGAAATGGAAAGAATGGACCACTCAGCTGGCAGGGAAATGCCAAATTTGTTATTTTATCCTGGAACTGTTGTTGTGCTGGCTGTAGGAGATAAGGAACTTGGGGCAGCTGGTGCAGAAGATGCAGTTTGAGCCTTGAGCACCAAACACCAAGAAAAGCTGGATGGAGCAGAGCAACATTTCGTAATTTGGCTGGCGGTGTTTTCCTGTGTAAAAGTTGGAACTTTCTGTTCATCTCATGAGTACAAAATATTTTTATGACCCCAGCCCTGGGAAAAGCGTAGCAGTGGTCCTAGTGAGTCTGACAGATTTGGGGAAGGTTGGGCTGTGCTGCATCACGTACCAGGCCTTCTGCTGATGGGGGGGAGGGAAAATGAACATTTAAAAATACTCCCATTTGTCATCCAGCCTGCAGCAAAAGAGCTCGCAGATGTTGCATCGTGACTGTAAATCCTGCAGAGGAGTAATGGGCTGATGGTAAATATGAAAATATTACATAATGGGAGGTGTGGGGTTGGGAGACGTCGGCAGAGAGGCAGACTGGTGTTTGGGCATGAAAGAGGACTTGTTTCACCTTGAGTGGGCAGAAAACGAGGCATTTTCAGTTGAGCAGGCTGTTTAAAAGACCCATAAGATTTCAGCTTAGCTGAGAGATTCAGGAGTAGGAGGCACTTTCTTCTGCACTTCACGTCTCCAGTGAAAACTCCATTCAGGCACAGAGCAGAGGGACAGACAGAAATCCTCCAGAAGAAAGCCACAGAGATGCTTCTTGGGCTGGAAAGAATAAAATGGCTCTGTTCTGTTTAAATAATCACAATAGAGGGGATCTCATCCATGCCAAGGGATGGGAGGACTTGTTGAAAAAGAAAGGGCTGATAATAAATGAAATAAATGTAATAAATAGGGAGAATAAAAGAAAGGGATTGAGTTGGAGGTTATGGAAGCCTCTGAAGGTGCCACACATAAAGCTGTTGTGAAAAAAACAAAACCACTTTTCTAGCAAGAGGGGTGTGCAGCCCAGGCAGGGAGATGGAATAATTGCTGCTTGATAAAATGGTGGTCTTTATTCCGAGGCAGGCCATAGGTTATTTTTAAATCAGCTTTTAGAGCTGAATCTCTTCAGGCAGCTCCTCCACGGCCAGGGCAGGGAAATCCTCCACTGAAAAGTCTTTACTCTGGTTTTCCAGGGGTTTGTCCATCCCTGGTGAAGGGAGTGGGGCAAGGTATGAGGGTGCATGCAGGAGGTTTGGGTTTTCAGCAAGTATTTAGCAAAGTTCTCTGCTGCAGGCTGCAGGAGGGAGGGCAGGAAAGCAGAGGAGCAGTGATTCCCTCAGAGGGCTTCTCCTGCCCTGCTCACTTTGGGCTCTGGGGTGGCTGTGCCCTCTTCATCCTGAGCAAAAGTGGGCAGCTCAGTGATGGAGAAATCAGACCAGAATTACCCGTGGCAGTGCCAGGGTCAGGGCTGTGCTGAGGTGCACCAGGATGAGAAGTGCTGCCTTTGGCCCCACTAATTCCCTTTCCATCCCTTGTGAGTGACAGCTCTGGTGTGGAGATATTAGAAACAGTGATTTCAGGTACACAGACACCACAAAGCACTGGGAAAAGCACTTTTTTTCCTTTTTTTTTATGAGCAGTTTATTTTCCCCTTCCAAAGGCTGGACTGACAGTGAAGAACCACATCGGTTGTGTCCTACCTGGCGTGCTGGGGGAAAAAAACCCAACATTTGTATGAAATCAATCAAATTTCAGCTGGGGTTTCTGTGAACTGTCACCTTCCAGGGTGGATGGCTTGGAAGGGCAATCCCTGTGTCCTTGGTTTGGAAGGGCAATCCCCGTGTTCCATCCAGCTGAGTGATTAACAGCAAAGCAGAAGGGCTGGAATTGTGAGCCATGGAACCTGTTGGAGCAACCTGTGCTGTCCCAGAGCCAGGGAAATGCTGCTGTGCACATTTACAGCTCCTGCTGATGGAGATGGTCATTAATTTAATGCAACCCAGCTCGGCAGGGAGCTCCTGTGCAGCTCAAAGTCACTCAAAGTCACACGTCTGGCGTGTCCTGGCGTTTGTTTTGTGGTGTTGGCTGCTCCTCCTGAGGCAGTTTCTGGGTGAATTAATGGCTTCAGCAAACATCATTTTGGTGTGGGAGCAAAGTGCTGGCTGGGTCAGGTGCCAAGGGTGGGACTCCACCTTGCAGAAACAGAAAGGACTGTTCTGAATCCAGACAGGTCCCTGCAGAATCTGAGTGACACATTTGAGAGCATCAGGGTCTGTCAGAGTCAACGTTTAGGTAGGATACTTTTTTGTTTCATATCAGTCTCTATTTGCAGAAATGTGGAACAAGTGAATAAAAAAAAAATAAAAATAAAGTCTCTGAATCACTATGTTTACATTATTCTGGATAGTTTCTATTTAACCTCATCAGAGGTGAGTTATCCAGATGATGATTTTCCTTAGCTTGGCTGACTGGGAAGGCAGCACAGCAAATGTCAGGTGTAGAGCACGTGGATATTGATAGAGAAATCCCCCTGGCTGCCATGGGTTGTGGTTTAATTCCCATTACATGGAAATGCTGTGCAGATCTCAGCAGTCACTTGCTTTTGTTAACAGTGTCTTATGGAATTCCTGTATTTACAAAAGTATTTTTGGATCAAACTAAAGAATCAGTTATTTCTAATCAGATTTGCCCTCAAAGACTTTAAGTTATTTTTTAGAGATACCAAGATAAATTCCTGCAGTTTGTGGCTCAACATTTGGAGAATACTGTGGAATATTACACATTTTTATAAAAGCTGTTGGCTAAAGCTGCTGTGAAATTAAATCTCTTTAAATGACTGCATGTCAGATTTGTTTTCAAGCCTCAGATTGCTTCACTTCAGTCCTTACTATTCCTGTTTATTTTCAAAGCTGAAATCATTTGTTGAAATGTGAATCATGCCAGGGCTTCGCTGTTTGGAGGCTGCCTCATGTTTAAGCAGAAAGACTGAATTTAGAGGAACAGCATCTCACTAATTAACAGTTAATGAGTATTTTGGCTATCTCACCAACACATAAATGCAGTGGACGTGGAGTAAAGAGTAGGAGGATCTGCCTTGGGCTCTCTGTGGTCTCCCAGTTCCATTTGCTCTCCCAAAAAAGTACCAGTTGCTGATATTTGTTAGGGCAGGCCTTGGTGGGAGTTCAATCTCTGTGGATGGCCAGGTTTCCTTCAGATTTGAAGAAACTTGAGTATTATTCTAAACTTCTGGGCCACAGTGGCAATAAGGAAGGACAAATTGTGAATATTTGTGTTAATATTGTTTTCACTGGTGAGGTAGGTTTCATGTGACACAATATCCTCTTTTTAGATGTTGAAAATGGACAAGGTTGCTCTTCTTTACCACTTGAGGTGATGTTCTGTGGAGTTATGGTTTGGAACTGTGCAACAAATTGTCCCTTGTGAAAGAAAAAAGCGGGGAACATCCTCTAAGCTTTGGCTCGAGCAAGGAAGATACAGAGAGATGATCCCATATCCCTTTAACAACTCCAGACTGTTAGAATAATTCCCTTTTATCAGCAGATTTATCTTTCTTTTTGATTAAATTCCCTTTTAGTCCAAAGCAGATCCATGCTGCCTGAGGGGTACAAGGGGTGAGTTCCTAGAGGAATATCTGCTGGTAAGGCCTGGGGGGCTGGATCAGTGAATTCAGCTCTGTTTTATCAAAGCAACCCTGGTGCATAATAATTGCTCCTAAACTCCCCTTCACACTAATTACTCCATCTCAAGTTGGTCTAGAGCAAGGAAAACTGCTTAGGAAACCAACCAGGCACTCGAAGATCTGACAACAGCTGCTTCAAAAACAATGTGAAGTTTCTAAGCACAGTGTTCCCAATAAACCAGTTTTTCTAAATCAGCCACATGGATAAAGCTGAGCATGAGTGGTGGTTAGGAAGTTGCTCACATGGAAATGGATTTCCATGGGCACTGTTGGCTTTGAGGGCAAGGTTGTACCTGTTTAATAGGACTCCTTTTATATTATTTAATAGCTGTGGAAGGTGGGCTGCAGAGCATTTCATCATTTCAGTGTGTTTTCACTTCTGTGCTGGAAACCACAACACCAAAGTGATTTTTTTTTCTGCTTTTTGCCCCAAAAAATTGTGGGATGGGATGAAGAACACAAGGATGGCCAAGAAGGGGCATGGTATATGTGCAGTGGCTGGTTTAATTCATGTATTTGTGTGTTTTCAAGATGCTGAATGCAACACAGGAAGTTTTCTGTAGACACTGATTACAGATACAAATATCCTTGATTTTCTCTCCCTTTTTTTTTTTTTTTCCCTGCAGGGCCAAGGCTTTTCGTGGAAAAAAGGTGCATGGAGAGTACGACATAAAGGTGGAACAGGTAACTGACTTAACCTGAATGTTGCTTTGATATCTGTGCATTTAAACATCTCTTTAACATGTGTGTAACACCTCCCTAGAGGGATTTAAAACCCGTGGGGATGTGGCACTTGGGGACATGGCTCAGTGATGGCCTTGCATTCGTGGTTGGACCCCAAGATCTGAGAGGGCTTTCTCACCCCAAGGGGTTCCGTGGTTCTCTGGTGAAGATAAACTCACAATCTTTGTGCCCCAGACCCCTCACAGTTCAGGAGATGTGATGGTTTTGGCTGGGACAGAGCTCATTTTCTCTCCCTGTGGGGTTTGGATTGCTCTGCTTCCTCTCACAGCTTTGGCTTTATCTCTTGAATTTTTTTCATCCCAGAGTGTTCCCACTTTTTCCCTTCTGGTTCCCTCCCCATCTCTGGGTGGGAATGATGTGGGGCTGAGCTGCCAGCTGGGGTTAAACCACAACAACCCATTTTTGGCACCCAATGTGGGCTCTTCTTAGAGGATTTTGACCATAATTTTCACAACATGAAAAACATCTTGCATTCTGAATTTGTTGCTTAGAGACTGTGAAGTTCCCAGACACTCCACGAGTTACGTGTGGCAGTTCTGTACCACTAATTCCCCACTCAGGAATATAAATGTGCTCTGGGTGCAGTGGGGATTAAAAAAAACCCCATAATAAATGGGAATAAATATGGAGATATCATTTAGGATGCACTGGAATTGGGGCTGTTTTATTTAAGCTGAAACTAGGGATTTAAAGAAGTCTTTTCACTGCTTTTGAATCTTGAATTCCTCAAATAGATGCTGCTGTAAGAAGCATCAGTCCTTGGGTTGTTTCGTCACTGGATTTTCAAGGAGTGAAGGAAAACGATCCCTTTGTGGATCCAGCTGATATAAATTCACTGTAGTGGTGCAGCATCCATCCTTTGCACTACTGAATATCTGGTGCCCTTGGCTTGGGAATATGGAAAGCTTTGCCAGGGGAATTCAGGAGAATTGGGGGACCGGCAGGAAAACGAAGACAACGTATTTGCCCACTCACCCCTAGGTCAGAGCAGGCAGCTGACAGCACCATCTCCTTAACAGGAGCAAAAACTTGGTGTAAACCTGGAAATTCCTTCCTCAGCTGTGCTGTGGGACCAGAACTTTAATCAGAGGGAGGTTGGAAGTTTCTAAGCCACACAAATCCCTTTGTAGGACGGTGACAATCAAACACAAACAACAACTACTGCAGTGTCCTGATGCCAACGCCATTTATTATAACGCTAATTATTTCATTTGTACACTGCCTTTCCTAACAGAAAACGCCTTCTAGCACATCCTAAGCTTCTAAACTGATTTATTCATTGAAGATATCCATTCTCAGCCTGCGAGCTGGCAGATAGCAGATGATCCTTTGCCATTTTTGGCGTGTACGCGAACATTTCCTCCTCTCCCCATTTGCACCGCTCTTGCCATAAACTCAGATGTGTCCCCCGTGCTTGAAGCTCTGTCCCAGTGATCCCAGGAGGTGTGAGGGTGTCTGGGTTTAATGAGGAGAGCTCTGTGCTGGAAACCAAGCTCCTGAGCAGGAGCAGTGGGAGGAAGAGCTCAGCAGTGCCTTCGGCGAGCGCCAGGGTGTGAAATCCTCGCGGGTCTGACTGGGGAGGGCTTGCAGTGATAGCATTTTCCAGGAGGAGACTAATGAGGATTGTGACACTCTCTGTTCTGTGCTGGTGCCCGGGACAGCAGAGACACTTTTATTTATCCACCAGAAGACAGCTGGCTGCATTTCAATTCTTCTGCTGGGCCATGTTATTGTAAAGTGCCTTGAGAGTCTAAGCTGGTGAAAGGCTGGGGGTAAATGAAAAACATCCTGTCCTTTCCTTTCAAATAACAGGAGATTCAGAGTATGGAAGCGGCTCCTTTTAAATTCCACATTCCCAGTGTGAGAAGGCTTTTGAAAAAGTGCTTTAATTGAGAATTTTTTGAGACAATTGTTCACTGGCAGCAGATCTTTCAAAAAGAACAGTAAATGCACATAAAGAAAATAGAATGGGGTAAGCAATGCGAGGAGGCACAAAATTCTATAAGGAAATGTGATTTTACTTCTGCTTTTGTACTCTTTTCTTCAAAACCTTATGTCAGTGTTGAGCCTCTATTAATCTCTTTGATAACATTGTTAAAGCAAAAATATAATCCCTACATTTCTGTGCAGATGTGGATGAGTAAATCTGCTTGCTACTGCCTCACAATCCAGTCGCACAACTTTTTTTTTTACCTTTTGCTCTCCTTGGATTAAAATCTTTTCAGATGTGATGTGTCATGCTTGGCAGATACTGCTGGATCAATGTCCTCTTGGTGCTCATTTTATTTCAAATGCCTGTTGTCAGCACTTCAGGCCCTGAAATGAGGGAGTTGGGAAAACCAAGGTAAAATAAACCAGACTGACTAAGAGGAGTCTTCTTTTCATAGGCAGAATTTTCAGAAATCAACTTGATAGCCCACGCTGATGGCAATTATGCAGTTGATATCCAAATAATCCGGAATGGCACGAAAGTTGTCAGGTAAGAAAAACTGAATAAAATAACAGCAAAAAGCAGGAAATGGCTTCGTGTGTGGATGGGAAAGGTGCTGAAGGGTTTGGTTGTGATTGTGGATTTTGGCTGGTGCCCCTCAGGGAAAGGAGAAAATAAAATCTGTGAGCACCTTTTTGTGACAGGGAGAAAACATCTTGACATTTTAATCATGGGGAAAACGGATTTATTGAGGGAATGAAGTCCAGAATAAAGAATACATGGTTGGGAGTTCAGGTTATTGATTTGGGTTTTATGTTTGTTACAGAAAGACACGGGTTTGGTGGTTTTGTACCTGCCAGACTTTCCCACATGAGCAGAGTTTGTTTCTAATGTGGAATATTCTCTGTTGGAACAGAACATCATAACAGCCTTGTCAGGGCAGTTCCTGGAATATTCCTGCCTGTTTGAAGCTTTTCAGTTTGAACACCTCAGATTTCCCAGCAGCTCTTCTGTCTAAAAAGGATGATGCCAATTGAAGGCAGGGCAAATTTAAGTTGTTTTTTTTTTTTATTTCAGTGAGGACACTGACAACCTTGTAAATGTGAGGGGAGAAAGCAAGGCCCAGTAAAAGCTTAAGGAAGTATTAGAAAAATTATATTAGTAAAATTATATCGGCAGAATTATTATATTGGCAAAATTATTATCAAAATTATATCCCATATTTTATTTAAATGGTGAGAATTGCTCCTATTTGGGCTGGTGCAGTTACCAGTGTAACTGAGTAAAGTGTAGCAGCTGTTCAGCTGAACAACTGAATTTTAAGGTAGAGCTACATAAGCATATCCTGGATCTCCATGGTTTGCAGAACATCTCTCCAAATAAAAGATCTGAAAATGTCTACTCATTCATGTCGGAAAATCCAAACACAAAAAAAAACCCCAAAAACCAAAAAAAAAAAAATATTCAAAATAAGTTTATGCTTCAAAACTCCAACTCTTTAATCTCTGGCATGTTTTAGAAATGTTGCAGTTTAATACAACAACAGTGATCTTGTGCCAAATCCGCAGGATTATTTCCTCAGGAGAGATCTGATTTTTCTCAGGGTTGGTGGAATTTTTTACCCAACGATGAGAGTTTCAGAGCCAAGAATCCTTGATCGCTGCTCCCTAGTGGCTTTTCTGTAGTATTCCAGAAAGTATCGAGGCCAAGTTACCATCAAAACATGTCAGGGAGAAAACAAGGGCTGGGAACCTGCAGAAAACAACATCCACAAGGATTTGCAGTTCATGAGAAGACTCAGTAAAAGTGCTGCTTGCGTTGTGAAACTAAGGAGCCTCGTGCCATCAGATAACTCTGAGAACGAGATAAAAAAGGGATTTTGTAATATTATGGTCTTGAAGGTGATTTATTTACCCAAATAGAAATACCTGAAGCTGTCCTGGATGTGTGCGTGGTTTGTGGTGTGAGGTGCAGACACGATGGGAGTGCAGTTCTCTGTTTCTGTGGTAACTGGAGATATTTGTTATCAATTTGAGGCCCAAAGGGACCTTGGGTCATAGATTTATGAGCAAATTATTTGTTGGAAAAATCATAGAAATTTTAATGACAAATTTTTGCTGGTTTAGTTTAGGAGGGAAAAAAAATATTTAACAGGCACCAACTTGTTTGATTTTTGTGAATGAAAACTATTCCATGAAAAATTATATTTTGTGTAAAATATGCTGAGATTTTGGATCTGGATGCATGAATTAAACTTTTTTTGTGTATCCAGTCACCCCATCCGGCATTGATTACAGAAATAGAACAATTATGTGACTGTATTAGAACCCTTTGAGGAGCTTTTGCAAAGTGAAACATGTTTCTTTATTTTCAATTTTTAAAAAGCACATTCCTTCCATCCCCCAACTGTTTCACTAAATTGGTCTCTTTCTGGACACTTTCTGCTCTTTTCTTTGAAACCACAGTGCTCTCTGGGATGTGTTATCCCCCTTATTTTAACTGATAAAAGTTGCCTCTCTTTCACTAAGGGATCTGCAGTTTTGGTTAAGGTTAAGTAATTGGTCCTCTGTCCATCCACCCCTCGAGGGCGTTGGCCCAACTCTAACACGTCTGTTCCCAAGTATTTTTCTGGTTGAAGCCACAACAATCCAGCAAAAACAAGTCACAGTGGTGGATATTTGATAAACTACTAACTTTGTTTTGGTTAGCTTGCATGGGAAAGACAGAGCTCTCACAAAATGCTGGAGAGCTGCAGAAATTCCCTGCTGAAGCCCTTTCAGCTCCTACACTTCCAGCCCCTTCCCTACCCACCTGCCAGCCCCTTCTCCCCCCTGCCCGTGTTGCTGTTGAAAGAAAAGCCATTTTGCTCGTGGATTAGCAGCCCTGTGTGTGTTTCTTGGCAGGTCCTTCCGGCCGGACTTCGTGCTGGTCCGGCAGCATTCCTACAGCATGGCCGAGAACGAGGACTTCCGTAACCTGATCATCGGGATGCAGTACGCCGGCATCCCCAGCGTCAACTCCCTCGAGTCCATCTACAACTTCTGTGACAAGCCCTGGGTGGTGAGTTGTCAGAAAAAGAGACAATCTCGAATCCAGGCTTTGCAAAAGTAAAGTTTATTTAGTCGGCAGCTTAAAAAAAATGAAACATCTGAAGCCCAGGTGTCGGGATCAAAGACCTCAGCCTGAGCCTGAAGAGAGGCAGTGCTCGGAGACAAGGGGCTGCTGCTCAGGAATAGACTCCCCAGTTAAGCTGGGATGTCAGTCTATAAATGCCAAAGGGGCAGAGGCTGTTTATCCTGAGCAGGGCCCTCTCAGGCCTAATCCCCCGAGGAGTGGCCGAGGGTCCCGAGGAACAAGCCTTTTTATCAGTGCGTGTCCCCGCCCAGGAACGCCCCGTACCGCCCTTGCCCTGCTCCGTGGCCCCGGAGCATTGGATGGGTCAAACAGCGGGGTCCCTCCTGCCCACCAATGGCTCGCTGGCTGTCCGGGACCTTGGTTTGGGCAGAAGGAGCCTCGTTAATGCTCTGGGTTGCCATGGAGGCAGCCTGCAAGAGGGCAGTGTAGGTGTTGGTTTTAGAAAGTGGCTCTTCATATTCCCCCTTTAGACCTAGCTAAGATCTGATCCCAGTTTTGAAAATATACCTTTAAAATAGGAAAATTGGCTCAAAAAAGTTCTAAATTTTACACAATACATAAGCAAACTCAAAAGCTTAAGTAGGGATTACACAAAACTTGAAAACTTTCTTAAAAAATGTACCTTTTGACAATTTAAATAGATTCTGACAGAAGGTATTTCTTAAAACTTTATAAAAGCATCTTAAACCTTTGAATGTATAAACTTTAACTCTCTAAACTGGACTAATAAATTTCACAACTTCATAACAAGTCACAACTTCACAACTATTAACAAACTTAATTAACCTAAGAACAACAATTATTTTCCCTGCTTTAACCCACAGTTCCTCACAGTCTCTGGTGCCAAAGTCATTTTTGGTCAAAACGTGCATAACATGAGTGCTGCACCTGGGGGGTTCCCTGGGCCCCAGGGATTCTGCTGCTGCGGAAGCTTTCCTTTAATTAATCCGAGAATTCTTTCTTTTGCTCTCCTTCGCGAACGTTGCTTACCAAACTGCAAACCTCCCTCACTGAGCAGTGAAAGGATTAAAAACCAAACTAAGATATTTAAATAATGTTTTGGTGTTTTGTGGTTTTTTTTTTTCAAACAGCCAGTGTAGAGACAGGAAGGGAAAATCTCTGTAGTACAAATAGAGAAATAATTCCGAGGCATCCAACAGAAAGCCTCCCCGCTGCTAGCGCGCTTCCTCAAAGTGAGAGGAAAGAGTGTTTATTCACAATTTGTCTGGGAAAAGCAAGCTGAGAATATTTCTCATATTTGTGGCTTTGAACATAATTTGAACAGGCTCTAGCCAGTGTTTTCCTCATTCCTGGGAAATTTTTGGGGCCATGCTTTAGCAAGGGAATCTGAAGCGACTCGTTTCCTCGTTTGAAAGCCCTTTTCATGATGCTCCGGGGCAGGAGTTGGGCCTTTCAGTTATCCCTGAGCAGTGAGGTACCCTGGAGAGCCACTGGTCTCTGCCACTTCCAGTGCAGAAGCCAATGCAGTTTTTCCTGACACGCTTTGTGGAAACGGAGGTAGAATTTGGTGATCCTTTTGGTTCCTAAAGAATTAAACATCAGCAACAACGAGCCAAAATGTGCTGCTGTAAAAGGTGATGATCCTGCAATTCCATTGTCCAAGAGCCAACACAACTAAAAAAATCCCACTTCTTACAAATAGCCAAAAACTTCATTTTTTTCCTCTGGTACCTGGGTAAGAGAAGAAGAGTTGTCAATATTTTCCCCACTGCAGGGATGTTTTACTACAATACCTTTTATTGCCATGAAGATGTTTATTTTTCAATACTCACCAGGAAAACCCCTCCAAACAACTGTCAGCACTTTTTAGCACATACCTCTTGCAGCTGATTTTATTACCCTTTTTATGCTGCAGCAAACTGCTGCAGGGGGGCATAAATAATTGATGGAGCATTTACAGCTCCTCAGTACATACTGTCCGTTGCTGAATTCATTACCTCAGTGCATCACATCCTCCAGCTGTGTGGCATTTCCCAGCTCTTTGATTCACTGGGTGCAGTAAAGCCAGGACCGTTTAGATGCAATAATGATGCAATAAAAAGCAAAGGAATAATTCCTCCTCACTGCCGTGTCTGTGGCTTTATCACTTTGTCACTGTCCTTCAATGGGTGCTAGTGAGGAGTGTGGGCTTCTAGTGTGAGAACAGAAATGGTTTCTGTAGAGATTAATGGGGTTTATTTGGCTGTTTAACCCTGCCTTGGGTTCTTGGGGGCGTTGGGAGATGTAGAAACAGCTGTGTATATCCCAGGGCATCATGGAATCCTCCCCAGATTCAGGAAAGGAAAACAGAGGAAGAACTCACAGCCCATGGGGAGATCTTTGGGATGTCTTGTGTGGGGCCAGGAGCTGGAGTTCAATGGCCCTTGTGGGTCCCTTCCAGCTCAGGATATTCTGGGGTTCTATGAAGCCATTCCAAGCTGTGCCCAGAATAGATACCCTGAGGGTAAAAATCATATTTTTAACCTTAGACTCAGCCAGCTTCATGGATGTTCAGCTACTGCACCAGAATCCAGGCACCGTTGATTTTGCCAATAGCATTGTCTGCCTTGTTTGGTTGGATCAGTCTCTCGTGTGCTCCCTGCCTGGGTGCAGTCCCTGCTGAAAATTGCTGGGGATGGCTGGGAGTGCACCCCTCAGCCTGCTGCTGCCTGATAAAATGAAGGGTTTGGGCTCCTACATGGCCATGGGCGTGCTTGGATTTCCCATCAATTCACCCCCTCTTCACAGCAGGGCAGGGATTCCTTCCTGCACAACCCCTTTGTCAGCACCAGAGACCTGATATTTGTGTGAAAGCTCTCTCTCTCTAAACATTGCAAGAGCCAAAGCCCCATGGAAAACTGGGATGCAGAATGCTACATAAAGCCAGGAGAAACCACCTTTACTAATTCATGAGAAAAAGATTGACTTTCCTGCAGGTAAAATTTGGAGTGGCAGAAGGGAATTACCACTCTGATGACAGCAGGGGGGAAAAAAAAGGGAGGGGGTGCAATGGAATGGGCCTTAAAAGAATGGGAAATTATTGATTTAGCCATGGGCAATCAATCTTCCTTACCTCAGAGCAAAATTAGGAGAAGTACAGAACTTCTAGGGAGGGAAGTCAAGGAAGTGAGAGTAGCTATAAAAGGACTCTCAAATGAAATGAGAGTTAGAACTCAACATCCAAGATCTTTGGGTTTTAAATGACTGCTCTTCACAGTGTCAGGTGTTTGGTGGTTTTGGAACACACAGCTCCAGATGTGCAACTTCTTTTCAGCTCCCAGGGCAGATTCACACTCTGTGCTACAAACTGCAGCACCTGCCCTGAGTTTTCCAGGAAACCTCTTTTTGTGCTCTGGGTCTCTGTGCCTTTGCCAACAGACAGTGAACAAATTTGGGGTTGATCTGAGGTGTGTTATTGAAAGGTGGGGTGTGGTGGGACGATTGCCAGGAATGTACTGGGAGCAGGTGTGAACACCTCGTGCTCTCTGGTGTCAGGGCACACACAGCTCCTCCAAACTCACAGCACAGGCTGAGGAGCTGGGCTCTGAGCAACCAGGGGGGAGAAAATGTTGGAATGAGCGTGTGTGGTGAGATGGTTGTGCTCTGAAACATGTTCAGGGCTTGGGGTTGTTACAGTGCTCGGGTTGTTTCACTGCTGTGATAACACTTAGCACTTAGCTCATGGAAAATTCATGGCCCTGGCTCAGGATGGATTTCACTTAAATGCTGGTGAGAATGTCAGAAAGCTGAGGGGAGGCAGGAGTTTTATAAACAAAGAGTAAGTTCTTTATTGCTGAGCTCGTGCAGAGCTGTGGAGGAACAGTTTTAAGGTTCATGCCTTCGCTGAAGAATTATTATTATTAAAACATGCCTTAACCACCCATTCACTGTGCTGAAGGAGGGGGCACAGCCTGGGATGACCCTCATTTGTGAGCACTGTGACCCTGCTGAGCTGTTGCCAGGGTGGTGGGAGGGTCTGTGTTTAGCTGGAAGTGCAGAGGGAGGGAATCCCAGAGGGATTTGGGACTCTCAGGTGTGCTGAGCCCGGGCAGAGCTGTCCCAGCCTGTGGAGAGGCAGCTGAGCTGGCTCTGCAGGGATGGGAGCTGGTGCTGAGCAGCCTGGCCCCAGGCAAAGGGGGAGACACTGTGCTCCATCCCTCTGGAGCACAGGAGCCAGCGAGGAAGAGTTTCCTGAGCCAAAGCTGGCAGAGACACCTCTGGGTTTGTGGAGAGAGCTGAAAGGTCCAGGTGTTCTTCACACAGAGCTCCAGATGGGAACCCATTTCGTGCTGAAACAGCTTCAGATGTCCCACCCTGCTCTGCTGCAGGAGTTTATTGCCATTAGGGCTTTTAAATGTTAGAGAAGTGCCACACAACTCTTTGTCATGCCAGAATTTATTTCCTTGCTCACCTGCAGCCTGGGTATGGCTCTTCCTTTTGTCAGGCTTGGTAGCATTTTAAATCTCACAGTTGTTGTTTGTTTCTTTTCCTACACTTTGGGAGCAGGCCGACAAATATTTTTTTTTCAAGTTTGTTGATATTTTCCTTATTTTGCTCCCCTTGCCAAGCTTGCACAACTCTGTGACTTCATGCGCCGTGTTCTGCTTTGCGTTTCTTTTTGCAGATGCTTTTCTACTTATCTGGCTTCATCTTTCTACTCCAACTGGACATTTAACTCCTCTATTTTTACCTTGCTTTCTGGGAAGGTCTGTTTTAACTGCCCTTCCTTGCTGTTTGATGGGTTCTAG
This sequence comes from Rhipidura dahli, assembly GCA_013399225.1. NCBI lineage: Eukaryota > Metazoa > Chordata > Aves > Passeriformes > Rhipiduridae > Rhipidura > Rhipidura dahli. Next base: position 310,471 of record VXAC01007112.1, on the reverse strand, counting down.
TGCTCTTCCCCACCTTGTTTTTTCCTCTGTGTGCTGCTGCTCCAAGTTGGTCTCCTGTGCTTTTTCCACTCCCAGTTATACTTTAATAATCTTGAGCAACAGATTGGGGCACTGGCAGGACATTTGTCGGGACTCTGCAGGGAGGAGCAGAAAAAAAGAGATGAGCTCTGCTCCTTCCAGCTTCCTGTTGACACAAATTATTGAAGCTATGCTAATGGGAGACACAACCACGCAGAGGAGATTCAGTTTTGTGTCAAAGCATCTTCTGGAGAGCCAACAACAAGCAGGATGAATGTGTGCAAGAAGAGGAGCATTTTGAAAAGCTATTTGCTGCAAATCTGGGAGATTTCCAGTGCTATTCCATGTAGGGTTTAAAGAAACAAATTCTCAATGTTTGTTTCACTATAAGAAAATGCTGTGCTCATTACCAAAAGTCAGATTCGTGCACCAGTGCTGAGCCACGGGATAGAATTTGGCTGATTTTTGCCCTCTTTTATGTGCCAGAGGGGGATCTTTTTAAAGGTCAAAGCTGGAGAATGCTTACCTGCAATCTGCTTTCAGCTCAGATGGGGAAGGCATTTAGGGATGCTCAAACTCAGGTCTGCCATCACGATAAATGTTAGAAACCTTGAGATGTATTTTAGGCAGCTTTTCATTTGATCAAACCTGGAGCCAGCACTGAAATTTCTCCTTTCAGCCCCTCTGGCAAGGTTGATCTCACTGACAGGTGCAGGCAGGGCAGCCAGAGCAGTGCAGTGGCCTTTTCCAGCCCTTTCTCTTCAGGAGGATGCTCAAGTTCCTCTCTCTGCCCCCAGCACTGGAGCAGGGCAGAGCTGCTTGCAGAGGCTCTGGGCACCAGGAGCTGGGTGGCAGGGCTTGAATAGCCCCACGTGTGGCAATCTCTGCATCAAACTCCCTGTGCCTGGCAGCAAATATTTGTATCAGTGGCCAGTTTTGTGGCCTTTATTTCCTTTATGAAGGGTGTTGGATTTACAGAAGGGTGTTGGATGTACAGGAGGGTGTTGGATTTACAGGAGGGTGTTGGATTTACAGGTTTCAAGAGAAAGCAGAGGTCTGTGTACCTCCAGGGCAGCCAGAGAACAAACAAACAAACAGGTGCTTTTCCTCTCAGCAGAACCTCCCTAATAATAAAAAAGCTGCAGTTCAGTGCTCTGTCAGCCAGGGAGGATTTTGGCCTCTTTGCCCAGTCTGCCACTGAAAGCAAAACACATTAATGGATTTGTAGTGCAAGGGCTGAAAGTGAATTCCCAAAACTGTGTCAGAAGGAAGGTGAAAACACTGTAAGCTTTTTGGTCAAAAGCCAATTTAACATGAGGTTTGAACATTGAAGAGTCACTGAAATGTTTTCATTGAAAAAATTCATTGGAATTTTGAGTATTTTTGTGGAAACCTCCTATTTGACGTGGACCTCATCTCCAAAAAACCCCACAGACAAGGAAATCTCCTTCTATTGCAGAGAGCCCCAAACCCTTCTGAGAAGTGCTCCAGCGAAAGACCCAGACCCATCAAAATAAACAAGAGCACAAATGTTTCCCTGGTCAGAACACTAAGCTCCCTGTTCCCAGAACAATGGAATAAAGTGCATTTTCTCACTGCTGGAAGAGCACCCAGAGCCTCTCACTTCCATAAACTTCTTTTTTTTTTGCTATTGTAACTTTTCATTCCGAAGCAAAGAGCTCCAGAAGGCCTCTTGACCTGAGCCCCATGGTGTTACCTCTTGCTAATTCTTCTGCACCAGGCATGTCTTGATTTTTGTCCCACCCTTCTGTGATCAGGGGCTGTTTTCCTGCATTTTAATCCACGTGTCTCCCTTAAATCTCGCTTTCCTCACTGTTTACACAATTTGTCAGTGCCTCTCCCACCAGCCAAGGTGGCTCTCCTTGCCAGATGCCTTCTTGCCCAACCCTGCAAGCCAGGAGATGTTTTCATGTCTCTGACTGTGACCCTTTGCGGGTTCCTTGGGGTTTTTTTAATTCTGTTTTTCCAGCTGTTGTAGAAAACTTTTCTTTTTTCTCTCATGGATGCACTCTGGTAATTTGTAAGCCAGTCTGTGCAGTTCTCCCAAGGCCATGAGGTCTTTATTTAAGGTTTCTTCTTCTTTTATTCTTTTATTATTTTTTTTTTTAATCCTGTAGAAGCTCTTAATAGTTTGTACCTCATCAGCTGTGATTCCAATGTGAAAATATCCCAGCAGTTAATTACAGCAGTGATTAACAGCAGCAGAGCTGTGCCTCTCACGCTGCAGGAGTCAAGAAATGCCCTTGGAAATTCTGGATACCTGGAGCAAAGACAGCCCAAATAAATCCCTCTGGGAAGGGCCAGCACAACCCCCAGGGGCTGGGCAGCTCCATCTGGGGAGGTGCAGCAGGAACCCCGGAGGGTGAAGAGGGAACTGAAGGCACTGAGGTGTCAAACAGCAAATCAAAATTGTTTGAACTCAGGTTTGCTGAAGGGTGGGAGGAGAAATGTTGACCAATCTCAACAGAGAAGCACAATGGAGAGCACAAAAAGGGTCACAGAGATGCTTCCTGGCTTATAATAATATTAAAAACAGAGCAATATTATTATTAATAGTATTATTAATATTATTAATATTATTATTAATAGTATTATTAATATTAAAATTATTGTTGTTATTATTATTAAAATATTTGTATGAGTCAGGGCTGAGTTTATCAAGTTGCTCTTTGGGGCAGAAATGATTGACAGGAGGTTCCCAGGTCTGTAGATATGGAGGTGAGGCAGGATCTCAGCAGGGTGAAGGATAAATCATCCCCCCAGCTGTGGGGATTTGAGGGGTTTCTCTGCTTTGCCTCACAAACTGAAACCTCCTTTTCCTACCTGCTGTTTCCTGGCTTAATTTCTGGATCAGAGGATGATTTGGAGTGATACCTGCCTCTTATCTGTGGTTGATACTATTTTATTTTAAGTAAACAAGCATTTGCTAGTAATTAATCCCAATTAAAACTTTCTTTCTTGCATGAATGCCACAACCCCCAAAAAGAATGCCAGTTTCTCACTGTCCCTGCTCCCTTTCAGTGAAAATGGAAAAGAAAGCAAGGAAAGAATCATAGGAAGTACAATCATATGATTTTATTTTGTTTATTGGAGGCTTTTACTTAAAGATAGGTAAATAGATTTACTTTAACCCAACACTTATTTGGCAAGGATCATGTATTTAATAGTAAGCATTTTCTCGTGGAATTTGGAATTTGGCTCTTGGATCAGAACAGAAATAACGAGTAAGTTGTCAGGAATCCTCTTCCCAAACCACCTTATTTTGGTAGCTGTGATAATATTTCCTTTCCTTGGGGCCTGATTTGCACAGCACACAACCCAACCAACAATTCCTTAGGCTTTTGGTGAAGACTACTCATCATTAAGGCATTTTCCACTGGCCTTCCAAATTTAAAGATGTATTTTACCAAACCTAAGTAAACACCACTAAATTAAACAAGCCCTCTCTGCCAGCTGGAAATGCAAGCAAAGCTTTCATGGGGTGGGTTTGTTTTTTTTTTTTCCCCTTTAAACAGTTTTTGCTCTCCCTGCCCTCTGAGCCTCTTCTCAGAGTGAGTATTTTATCTGCATTATGGACAGAGTGCTGTTGTTCTGGGCTTTTTTGTGCTGTTTGCAACCAGCAAATCCCACTATTCAAAGTGTTGTGCTGAGTTGTTTATGTCCCATGTTGGCATCGGGACAAGCGAACACATCACAGGCACGGCCGAGCCAGAGCTCTGGAGCCCTGGAACAGCAGTGGCCTTTGCCTGCCAGAGCCCTCCTGCTCCCTGGAAACCTCAGCCCGGGCTCTGGAGTCATTTAGTTTTCCAACTGTTACCAGAGGAGAGTTTATCTGCCCAGTAAAGAGAAAGAACAGCCCCAAACCCATCTCTGTTGAATAAAGAATTCTCTTGTTCTGCACGTAAATGTTGTTGAGCTGCTGCAGGGTGGGCAGGATGTGCCACAGGAGCGTGGATGGACATTTATATCAGCACATTCTATAAAAAACATGACTGGAAATGGCACCACGTGGAGCAGTTTAAGCCATCCCCACCCTTGGTGGTGGTGCAAGGATGGCCAAGGGGGAATGGCCCACGGCTGCAGCCTGGGAGATGAAACCTCTGTTTGTTTCCCACCTGACCTCTTAACACGACACAGTTGCTTTTATCTCCTTGCCAACACTGCAAGATCAATGTCAGGGAGGTGCCAGCCACTAAGTGAATGATAAATGCCTGGTATTTGGGTTTAAAATGATAGAAAAGGTGAAATGATAATGATTTTATTATCACAGAATCTTCTTAAAACGTATAGACAGAGATATCTGAAATCCAGTGTTCCCATGTATTTCATTTTCTGTACCTGTGGGGGGGTTAACTCTTCAAGGTGTTTTTCTGTGTTGATCTAACTTTTCAAAGTGGATTAAAAAGGTGTGTGAGGAAGAGGAGGAGAGAGGCTGTGTGGGCTGTGCCCCTGGGTCTGCCGAGTTTCTGAAACACCCAAGAGAAGCAGCAAAACGTCAGCGTGAGCTCAGGTGGGCACGATGGGGTTTCTCTCCTAAGCTTTGTGTTTTGTTCTGCTTTGTTTTGCAGTTTGCCCAGCTGGTGTCTGTCTACAAGACTTTGGGCCCAGAGAAGTTCCCTCTAATCGAGCAGACATTCTACCCAAACCACAAGGAGATGGTAGGTGCAAGCAGCAGTGCCAAATCTGCTTTCTGTGCCTGTAAAGCAGGGACTGTCCCCAAAAATTTCCTTTTTCCCATTTATTGTCTGTTCCAAAAGCCATTTTGGCAGCTTTTGGGTGACCACTGGAAAGCATTGTGATGATGAGCTGCAGGGTGCTCAGATGGGAAGGTGGTCAATTTTCAGCTGCCCAAACTCAGATCTCAGGGAGATTAAATGCTTACAAAGACACAGAACAGTTTTAAAGTGCAAGAGTCACCTTTGTGGTTTGTTTTGCCCCCCAGTCCTTCCTGGTGTGTTCAGGGTTTGCTGTCTTTGGTTTGGGGGTGATGCTCTGGTCGCTGCAGAGCTCCGAGCTCAGCCAGGATCAGGGAGGGGGTGACTGCTGATCCTCAGGGAGCTGAGCCAGCACTGATTCCCACTTTTTCCCAAACATCAAAGCACCCCAGGTGAGTCTGGCAGAGCCCCAGGAGCAGCTGGGTGATGCTTTGGGGGTATGGGTTAAGCTGTGGGCAGCGGGGAGGAGCAGGGACTGGGACACGAGGAGCCCTCTGGGGTCCTTCCAACCCGAGACTGGCCATGATTTCATTGAGAAAGAAGGTCCTTGGGGTGCACTGCTGAATTGCAGCACACAGAAACAAAGAACTTATCATTTTGGGGGCAAGAACGAATGTGTCAGGCTTGTAAATTCATATTTTTCTGAGTACAGCCCCAGTGTGAGTGGCTTTCCCTGCCTTCATTCCTCTTCATTGCTCATTAAAGTCTGAACCAGTGAGATATTTCTCTTTTGTTTGAACTTTTGAACGTTGTTCTATGCAGCCATGTAATTTCGTTTCACATATTTCTGTGGAATGAATGTTAATCTAGAGAAAATGAATACGTTTGGGTATTGCATTGCTGCCCAGAACTGCTGCCTGTGATGACACTCATTTGTTTGGTTTTATTCCTTCTGATGGAGGGATTTGGAACTTGGTGGCTTGGGAAATAATCAGGCAGTGTGGTACAAGATAACATTTTGTTTGAATTCCTAGTGTGGGTTGTAAGATGATCTGGAAATCAGAGTCTTCAGATGCTGCACTGAAACCTCATAATTTTATTTTGTTTTGGGTTTTCAAGGCTTTATCAACAGCTGGCCTCATTTGCATTTGTTGATGCAGAACTTGGCAATTACAGTTTAAATTTTTTTTTTTTTTGAGTTCCTCTTGCCTTTGCTCCTTCCCTTTTTATCCTTCAAAAATGGGAACCTGGAGCTGTCCCTCCCTCCAATGCAAACCAGCTCAGGGGGGATGTGGGGAGAGGGAGAAAGCCCCAAATCTCTGGGAATTGAGGGTCAGCCAAGCGTGCCAGAGGTGCTCCTTTCACCCTCTGCTGACCATTTGCACCGAGGCTTCAGGCAATAAAAGGTAAATAAATAAAGATGCCACTATTTTGTGTAAAAATGGAGCTGCTTTAATGAAATGCTTTTTGAAACAGAAACGTTCATCCCAGACTGATTGCACAAAACACTGTGAGGCTTTTGAACTCAGTGCTGGTTGAGTCATATCGACAGCCTTTCCCTAAGTAATTAGTGCCCTTTATTTCACTGCACTCCCACCTCTTCTGGCAAAAACAACACGGCTTTTTCAACAGAATTGCTGAACAATTTAATTAAAACTTCACTGTAATGTTGAGGAAACACCAGCAATTTTCCAAGTGTTTTTCTTTTCCCTGTTCACCTGTACAATCTCCCTTCTCTCTTCTTTTCCCTACTCTTATCAAAAGCCACTTGAGTCATTTTCAACTTAAAATCAAATATTGTGCCAGGCAGCATTTGTACTCTACCCTCTCGTGGGATGCATACACAGTTTCAAGAAGTAAAAAGAAAATGTTGTTAAAATAACCTGCTGTTGATAATAAATCAATATCCTAACAGTAAAAATCCTGATAAGAAAAGAACATATTCAGAATGCCACGCTGCAGTCAAGCCTTTTCAGAATCTTCCTCGAGGAAAATAAAATCTCATTCTGAGAGGGGTTTTTGTAAAGCTTTTCTTGCCACATTTATTGATAGGAGGGAAAATAAATAACTTTGGTATCGTCCATTGTGGGAAGTTTGGGCAGATCTATGCTCAGCCAGAAATCAAAGTAGACAGCCATAAACTGTGAAATACCTCATGTGGGATATTTTATGGCAGGACAAATAGAAAATGTTTTTGAAATGAATTGTGGTGCTCAATTTGTGTTACAGTCTGTCCATAAATTATCAGAGCAAGCATTTCTTTGTGCAAGGTGCTCAGAGAAGGCACCCAGGGCTGGGTGAAACTGAAATGCGAACAGAGCTCTGGTGAGTTAAAAAGCAGAAAATGTCTGTTTGCTGCAGAGTGTTCCCCAAAAGGCACCATCCCATCCGAATGGATTTGGAGACAAATGCTGCACGACTGGCATTGAATATTTACCACTGAATATATATCAGCCTTTATGGATATTGAGCTCTCTGGGCTCCCTTAGGGATTGGTTTGATCTGACACAAGGAAATAAGGCCTGGCTTGGAATCTTTCTGAAAATTAATAATCTGAATGCACAGCACTGTCAGTGAAGAGCTCTGCCAATCTTGTCACTGCAATATCAATTCTGTTTTGGAAGAAATGTTGCTTTTTTTAAATTCTTTTTGTTGCATTTATGTAAGTCAATAGTCCAAGTTGTTAGTGTTAGGAAATTATTGCTTTATCTTAAGAAAAGCAGAAAACAAGCTGGGCTTTACATTTGGCAGCACACATACATGGTTTCAATTTAGGGTTGTCAGTTACAAGAGCCAGACTGATTCATGGTAAATCAGAAGTGAAACATTGGCTTTTATATCTCATGGGACACGTATTCCTCAAAGGAATCACACCTTGCTTTCCTGTTGTCCTTGCACCATTTGCATTTCACTGGAAATGTATAAACTTAAGTCACAGAAAAAGTAAATGTTTTTGCTCAGAGGAGAGTTTCCAAACCTGTCCTTTAGCTTTGCTTTGGGCCCAAGCAATTGTCAAAAGAAACGTTAGAGACACGAAAATGTGACACAAAAAGTACTTTATGCAGTTGGGTTTTTCTTTCTTTCAAGTATCTGTCATCTGTCCAGGGCATCACATCCTGGTGTGTCCTGAGGTACAGGGGACACACTCAATTCCATGTCCAAACTGCTGCTTGTGGAATTGAGGGCAGTCAGCGATGGGCAAATGCTACTGGGGAGTCAAACCCCCATGGTTCTGTCAGGACTCTCCAGCCAAGAGGCTGAAGAAAGGATTTGGAGACCCCTGAGCCCACGGGCAGGGATGTGCTGGCTCTGACTGAGCCCCCAGGCTGGGAGTGCCCCCTGAGCCTGGGAAATGTTCCTGTGAACCCTTTGCACCGACCTGAGCCCACGGGAGAGCAGAGCTGAACCCCTGCCCCTGAGGGAAATTCGATGGAGGAAACTGGAGAGACCAAAATCTGTCAGAAATAACAGCAGCTGGAGATTCCCACCCTGCCCCAGGGCTCTCCTGCAGTTTCTGGGACGTGAACAGCCTGACCTTTGGCATTTACATTTCCCCAGGTTTCACCTCTGTGAATGGAATCACTTTTGTAAACTTAAATACGTGTGTGAGATTAGTTACTAACTGCAGTCAGCAGCTCAGTTAAGACACTGAAAAAGTTTTAACCCTTCTCCAGCCTGAGTTCACAAGTAGCTGAATGCACTGACAGAGTACAGTGGGTGTTCACAAATGAAAAACAATTAATCAGATTAAACAGGGTCAAATATCTGAGAGCTTCCCGTGACCACCTGCAGTGTAAATTATGCAATATTTATTAAATATATTTTCACACGAGGCTCTAAAGCCAAGGCTTTCAACAGTGCTGGGGTGCAAGTACCTGGTCATGTATTTTGGGAGGTGTTAAGGGCTGCAGCTGCCATGAGGATGGGCACAAATTTTGTCACTCTGAGCAGTTTTAGCCTGTCATCATCTGGGCTTGGATTTCCTTCCATGGAATGCTGAAGCATTAAACATCTGGCTTTTCCTTCAGCAAGGTGTGGCTATCCACAGGAATGCTGACTTGGGAAGGGGGGTTTTGATTATCAAGGCTGTTTCTTAACTTAGTTATCAATGGAAGTTACAACTCTGAGGGTAGAGGAAGCTGTGACATAAGGAACGTACAAAATGTGGAGCACAGATTGTTTTAATCACAGGAGCATTCAACTTGTTCTCAACAGATAAGGAAATATTTGTGAATTTATTTTTTTTTTTTAATAGCACGTTGTTATAATACTTTACATATACACTGTACAATAATTCTTTTGTATCCAAGACTTTCATACAGAAAAAAACCCAAAAAAAATAGTTCTATAAAACATTCCGTAGTTCATCGGAAAGATCTGGAATAAAACATGGGGAGCTCTTAACCTGAAGGTTATCAAACAGGGAGTGGGGGGCAAAAATCCTGGCAATTCTTTTTTTGTTCTCATACATTCATATTGGCAAAAGGGAACCTGCTGTGCCTTGGAGGACACGTGGGGAGCAGGGCCAGCCCTCTGTGCAAAGCAGGTACCTCCAGGAGGTTTGTCCCTCGTCCTGCACGAGTGCCAACCCCACAGACTCCTGAACAGGACGACTGGTGTTTGTTTCTAAACGTGAGACCGCGGCCGTTCGAAGCCGTGAGCGCGCAGGGTCGGATGGAATGAGCCTCCAAGGGTTTCTTTTTGTCATTGTTGGTTTTTTTTGTTGTTTTTTTTTAAGGAATTGAGCTCCTCACGGCTCGCTGATGTCGATGAACTCCTTCTCGGGGGGAGGCCCCCCTCGGTACCAGCTGCAGGTGCCGTCGCTCCTCTTGATGCAGGCGTAGTGCTTGGCCTGGTGGCCGTAGAGCTTCCTCTCGATCAGCCAGTCCGTCCACAGGCACTCGTTGGGGGCCGTGATGGAGCAGGGCACCATGTAGCACGTGGTGATCTGGGGGGCAAAGAGCTGGGTCAGCGCCCCGCGGGTCCCTTTGGGCTGGGGGTCATGGCAGGGGTGCACTGAGGGTGGTGTAAAAGCAGGGCTGGGATAGGGCTCTTCCCTAGACCTGGAGGTAACCCTGGAAACACATCCAGGTCGCCTGGGGTGGGCTGGAAAAGGGAATTGTGGGTTTGTAGCCTTCTCGACCAATTGTGTGGGAAGATTGTGGTTTGTGACCTTATAGGGTATTGCTCACCTGTTACCATGACAGGTGACATCCAGGTGACTGGGGGACACTCTGGGATTTGTCCTTCCTGTTTCTATGAGGTTCTATCCTGTTTGTGGGCCAGTATTTAGGGAATGGAAACTGTGCAATAAACGTCTTTGCACTTCTCCATCTCGTATAAAGTCCATACCCCTGCGTGAACACTGCAGTTTGTGCCTAAAAACTTGACAAAAAGGTGTGGGAGGGAGCAGGCAGTGCCCTGCTCTGCACTCACCTTGCAGCCACAGCCCATCTGGTACCTCTGGTTCAGGCTCTTCTTCTGAGACAGGGACAGGTCATCCCAGGGCTCGATGTAGTTGCACAAATGGATGAGCACTTTGCCATCGCTTAAAATTTGGCCTGCGGCGTGGAAAGCACAAAAGAGCAAGGCAATGAAAGTGTTTTCTGAACCTTAGAACAGAAGTGTAAGAAGACCTCAGGTTTATTTACTAATTGCACCAAATTAGTCAGGCTTAAAACGCATTTTTAAAATTAATTTACTTATAACTGACAGAATACTCCTCTGATTGCATGCTGGGTAGAGGTAAAAGATTGAAGAAGGATATTTTTTAAAAGATAATCTGCCAGCCAGGGGTGGATGTGAATGTAGTGCTACGTTAAACTGGATTTTAGGACTCTCTGGAAAAATCTGTGCCTACTTGGAAGCCCTGCAGGCACACAGGCACGTGCTGGCTCACTGTGCATGTTTGCATTCCTGGGAAAATCAGTACTGTTGCTTTTAATCGAATAATAATGGCAAATACTGAATCAAAATTCCTTCTATTTATTAATTATATCACCAATGACCTTCTCTTCCTTTGGAACTGCTCTAAGATTGCTGGAGGAAGGATGGGAAGCGTGCAAGACCAGACTATGACTGCAGATGAACACAGTTTTTACATCCCATCATGTTTGCATTCAGCACACAAATTCACTCCTTTTTAGCACATTTCAGCAAATTCACTCTAAGCAGTCACTTCTGGATTTCCAGGAGCATCCAGTGTGTTCCATTTTACCTGTTAGAAGATACTGTTTTTTGTTGTTGGCTTCTAGTTTCACCCCACAGAGTGATGAATCAAAAGGGGTGTAGACATACTGGACATCCTTGAGCTTTTCAAATCCTTTAAACATCTGAAAATGATCAGAAACAGAGAGTCAGTAGTGGAAAACAAGCATGAAAAAAACAGTTGCAAACAAGAGCTGGAAGAGATACAGGGTAAGTCTCTTTACAGGAGGCTCCAAAGTGTGAATTAATATGAGACAGCACCAACAACTAGAATTTTCTCTACACTTAATGAAACACATCCAACAGTTTTAGGAGAAAATTAGTTAGGTCGTAGTTTTTTTAAAATGACAGCTTTTAAAATGTGCTTTTTCAGTGCCTTTAATGGCTTGTTAAAACCCTCTCTTCAATGTACATTCTACTGGCATCTTCCATTCCAGGAGCAATGCAGAGACAGCATTCACCTCAACCAAAAGGCAAATATTTCTCGGTGTACTCGTGTGTGTGGGGAATTTTCTCTTGATCACTGTGGCTGTTGGGATCTCCAGGGACGCCAAACTGAGAATTTTCTGGGCATTGTCCTCATGTTTGGTCACTAAAGCAAAGTGGTTTTCCATGTCCAAAATCCTCAACGATGGGATCTGCTCAAATAACTGCCGGAAAACTTGATCCATCCCTCGGGATTCACACCCTGCAGCCCCAAAATGGAGAGATTTGGGATCGGTGCAGTTTTCAGACTGGCTGCCCCTTAACCCCCCCCAAAAAAACCTCTTAAATGAGCCATTAGAAGACCCAAACAAGCTTGGCTGTGTCCCAAGGTGGTGAGGAGGGAGCAGGAGGTGTTGCTCAGCCTCGGGGTGGCTGTCATCGCCTCGTGTGCCACCACCAGCCCGGTGACATCATGCCACGTGTCGACAGCTGGGGACAATGGCAGCTGCTCAGAGCTCTCCCAGTGGCAGCTGGTGTCACTGGAAAATGTGTTTTGTGTTCCTGCAGCCCTCCTGGGAGGTTTAAATAGAAAACACGCTGTGATGTGCTGGTTTTTCTGAAGCCTCATCTGTGGAGGGGAGGAAAAAAGCCAACGTTGTTGTCACCGTGCTGCCGATCCAAAAATGTTGGATGGGATTTGAAATGCTGTGGAGGAAAAAAAAAACAAACAAAAAAAAAAAGCCAAACGGGCCCAGCCAGAGGAAAACACAAACCAAACTGGCATCCTGTCCAAAGCAGCGGTGGGAATCACAGAAAAGCTCCAGGATAATGGGGAAAATGTGTCTGGGACAGGGCCACCACGTGAGCTCTGCACGTGTCCTCTGCCTCAAGCTCCCTCCACGCTCAGCAGCCTTCAGGGAATTGTAGGGAACAGCTTTTCCATGGATATCTCAGCCCTTCATCTCAAATTTGGAGGCTTTATGCAGGCAACACACCTTGATTTAGTTATAAAAACCCCTAAATATCCACAGCAATGCATAATAGAGATTTAGTTAATATTTAAATGGGTTTGGGATTAATTTTGTTGCAGGTTTTTTTTTTGGTTGCTTGGATGGGGTTTGTTTTTTATTTTTTTGAAATTCCCATCTGACGTATCTCTGGTTTTGACCTATGTAATTGTTAGAGCATTTCTAAAGATTATAATCTTGTGCTTAACTCAGTAAATCATATTTATTCTTCTTGATCATATCCTCCCATCTCCTAAAAGCGTGGCTATTTCTCTCTAAAGGGATAAGTTCTGCTGGATTTGGTTCTGCACTGATGCACAGTCCACGTACACCTGAGCTCCTGGTGAGACTTTATTGGAGAGGGAAAACAGGGTGAGGATTTGGGGGATAGGGAGATGTGAACCTGCTCCTAAAACCTGTATGGACACTGTCCCTGCCCTCCTGAGGGCTGTAACCAACACTAGCACGTGGCTTGGCTTTTAGATTTTAGAGTGACTGTGATGACCAAGTCAGTCACAAAAATGTTATGGAGAAATATTCAGTTTCATGTAAATCCTGTATTATCTCCTCTCTTCAACACCATGATGTAAATACTGCAAGAAAAGAGCATCTGTGTGATGATGTGGAGCATCTTTCATTAAAAAACACATCTCTGCTATGTCCAGGCAGGGCTGACTCGCCCTCTGAACCGGGGTGGAATTAAATAAACACCTCATACTGCTGCCTGAGTTCTGAACAGGCCTCCACTGGTGAAAATTAGGGAGAAACTCCAAAGTAGCTGCAGTACACAAATAAATTTCAGCAATTTCGGTGTGCTGGCACTGAAGAATGGGATTATAGACTGAAAATAATCACTCAGATTAGACTTCTAGTTCTTCTTGTTTGTACTGAGGTAGAGGATGATTTGCAATTCTATCAAGCTACTGAAGTTTTGCAGAGTAGCAGCAGAACATTAAAGTGCCAGTGGGAGGAAAGGGAATTCTCTGGCATTGATGTACTTATTTCTGTAAAGAAAATCTTGCATATATCCTTAATATTTAAGAAGGCAGAAAGTGGCAGCTGGTGAAGAGCTTTGGGGTTTGTTTTAGCAAGGTAAAGGCTGGCTTGTAGACACTGCTGTAAAACCTTAACAGAAGTCAGGTGTGATAACCATCCATCCATGTGAACATTTGGAGATATTCTTGCTCACCACAGGTTTTTCCAAGTTAAACTCCTGTGAGGAGTTTTATCAGTGGATACAACTTGAATGACTGAATTTTCTTTTGAAAGCATGTAGTAGCCATTCAGAATGATCTCAAGTGCTCCCAGTAAATTAAAACGTTATAAACTGTTTATAGTTCATGGTTTGTAGTTTATATTTTAAATGCAAATATTATAAAATAACATTCAGTGAAAAATAAGAGATGGAGCCACCTGGAAAACCAACCACATCGAACCACCTGTGCACGCTCACACATTTGGATTTAGAGAGATTTCTTCTTGTGTATTTCAGAAAAAGGTAAACCAGGATCATTTGAACATCAGTGAGAGTTTGACAGTGACCAGAATGGGATCCAGATACATCTTCTTAAAATGTATTAATGAATGTACCTCCTTGCTGGAGCTGAACAAACAGTGGAAAAATCCTGTGAGATTCTGGATCTGTGTCTTTGGGTGTTTGCTTCCCCAGCAACACTCACAGAAGTGGATTTTTGTTTATGTGAATGTGAGGGAGGGACTCCCGCCCCTGCAAATGTCCCTGGTCACAACAAACACAGGGTTTGCTCTTCCAGCTGGAAATGCTCCCCTCAGCTTGGAAAGTTTGGATCATCCAGAGCTGCCACACCACCGGAGCACAGGTGATCAGGAATCCTCCAAAACCACAAGGACAAAACTCACAGACTGAAGCACATTCATAAATTATCAATAACAAAAATTTCTCATCAAAATATCATTATTTAACAAAAACCTCCTGAATGTCAGAACAGCTTTCTTCTCTTTTTTTTTCTTTCCTATTTTTTATCCCTCCTTTGATTTATTCTGTGTGGTTCATCTGGGTCTAACAGTGGAGGCAGCTGGAGCAGCTTTTCCAGCTTCCCCGCACTTTGGGCTAAGTTATTTTGGGCTGAAATATGCAGAGGTTATCAGCATTGAACTTCAAAAAAGCTGAGTGATTCCATGTACCTTTATTTGTTTGATTTCATACCGGATCATTTTGTGGGTATCAAGGGGATCATCACTGGCAGGAACCACCTTTTCACTGGATATTTTTGCTCTGATCACTGCAAGAGAGAGAGAGAATTGAAATGCCAACGAGCGGATGCCCAGTTTTACAAGCAAAAGTGAAAATTACATTGATAAATCTCAGCATTGTTTCGGCACTTCAGCCATGAGTAGATTTTAAAGATTTTTACCATAAGAACACCAGCTGAGCTCCTGAAAACAAAAGTCAGTGGGCTGTCTGTGATGTAAATCTGAATTCCCAAGAATCTGGAAACCTGATTGATGTTACCACTCAGTTGTGACAAAAACTGTCCATCAGAATCTCTGGAAGACTTGAATCCCATAAAATTTGACAAAATACCCATCATTATCATCAATGAGCAGAGGAAAGGGACGCTGCTGTTGATGACAGAATTGTTGATCAAATAAATACACTTGAAGTATCACCCTGAAAGCCTGTGCCAGGCAAGAGGAAAGCATTGATTTCATGCATGAAATCAGAAGAAAACTCTTATTATATTCACTTTTCTGAGGCTTGACAGAGCACGCCATTGGTTATGTTAACCTGGAGAAATCAACTACTCCCTGTCTGGATGTGCCTAATTTATTTCCTGTTCTTCAATCAAGGAAAGCAGGAGATTTTACGGGAGAAGAAATGGATTCTTTCCCCCTCTCTTTGTTTGAGGCATCTCTCCTGTGTGTGATGTTTGAAATGCACCAGGACTCTTTGGCACAGTGGCTCTAAGGACATGGAACGTGGCCAGAATTCCTCTGGGGATTTTTATCCCCCAAAATCAGTGAGAGCCCCATTTTTGCTCCACTCTGGATGGCCACTGCTACAGCTCCTGGGTTCGAACAGTCTGTGCCTGTGGAGAGACACTGGCAAAGGCCAGAGCAGAGGGAAGCTTTGTGCCATCAAAATCACATTCCCCCCCTCAAAAACCCTTCATTTTTTTGCTAGATTAACCTGAATTTTACCATACTTAACATCACAGCTAAAGAAAAGGGATAGGAAACCCAGAGTGACAGCCAGCCAGGTAGAGGCCAGTCCCACCTAACCCTGGGCAGTTCCCATTTCCTCACTAATTAGCAGAGCAAACCAGATGGAATAATCAGGGTGATACAGATGCCTGCAGCTCCCAAATTCCAACCTCTATCTCTTGGCACGGTGCTCCCTCCTCCTGAGCCACTTAAACCCTTGTTTGAGGAGCATTTTAGACTCGTTGGGAGGGGAGAGTTCTTTTAAGCACCAGCAGCAAATTCCTCCTTTCACGTGGCCAGGGGCAGCATCTCTTTAATCGTCTGCAGATGTGAGCAGTGCCACGAATGAACTGTGTGTGTCTGCAGTGGTCTGAGCTCCTTCCAGGGGAGAAGTGGCGTGGGTTGTGTGTGCTCTGAGCTGCTGGCTGGGACAAATTAGGGTTCAAGATTCTCTCCTTTGCATCATTACTTTGGAGATTCTCTCCTTTGCATCATTGCTTTGTTTCAAGATGCTCTCCCTTTTCATCATTGCTTCCTAAAACAACAAAAAAAGGTTTTCCTTGTCAAAGAGTCTCTTCAGTTCTGAAGGAAAGGGCTGGGAAAACAACGTTATTCTCCCAGTGCCATAACAAGGTTTATAAGCAGGAAATCTTTTCCTGCCTGCTCGATGTAGGAGAATTAAAGCTACTTTGCCCCTTGTGCTGCAATGTTGTGCATTTCCATATTTTTTTATGAAATTCTACCTGTCAGCACAGGAGAGGAACACTACAGATGATCCCTGATAGCTCCAGGGGTCCCCATGGAGTTGTGCAAGGCTGAAAGTGTAACGTCCTGGGGTTTGTCATGCAGAGATCTTTTAGTGGGTGTGGAGAAGAAAATGAGAAGGATTTTTGTGTTGAGTGTGTTTCATTCATTTGTTCCTTTAAGGGAAAGCTTCCAGATGGCAAAGAAGGGAAAATTGAGATTTAATTTCCTTTTTTTTTTTAACAGAAAGTTTAGTTGTCTAAATTTTTAGCTATTTGGGTTTTACCCTTCTATTCTCCTGAACCCAAATTCAAACACACAGAGATCTTTTGGGGCCTTTTCATCCTTCTTGAGTTTCTCTCTCCTCTTTTTTTTTTTTTTTTTTCTTTTCCCTGTGCATTAATATTTTTTTGCAATCAGTGTCGTCTCTCTGTCTCCTCCAACCTCTGATTCATGTGGTTGCTTCTGTTTTTAACCACAAGCACTTCCTGCAGGAGCATTCCTGAGCCCAGCCATCTCCCTCTCCTCCCTCGTGGTTCAGGGCTGGTTTGGGGCTCAGGATTCCTCCGAGGCTGCACTTCTTTTCAGGACACGGCTTCGAGTCTTCCACGGCTGCTTTGGCCTCTCAGTGGGAGTGAGAGCAGCCCCTGGTTGTTCAGAAAAAATGCCATTTTATCTGTCAGGCAGTTATTTCTTCCTTAGGAGGGGTTTGCCCATGCAGAGTGCATGTGCATACACTTGGTGTTGCAGCAATTCCCAATATTCCCAATAAATTCCCAATAACGGATCCGTTCTGCACTGGAAATGCAGAATTTCAGTGCCTCAGTAGGAGGGGACCCTGCTTTTCTGTGGGGCTGGCTTTGATAAAATGTGGGGTTTTGTCCCCACTTTGCACATGGAGGTTGTCTCAGGTGACGGAGCTGAAAGGAAACGGATTTGAGCTACAGGAGGACAAAGCTCAGCCCTTGGGCACTCAGGGTCAGAAATGTGTTAAGCAGAAATTTACTCCTCCTTTCCTGAGTAACAGGGAACCTCTCCCAGCCATTTTGTCCATCAGCAGAAGATAATTTCAACAAGGTAAAAGACAGAACATATCTAATTTATCATTTGATATCTTTGTGTTTATACAGCCAGGAGAAAAGTGAGGGGTTTGTACAACACAAGAGTGTTTCTGTGCAATAAAAGATGAAAAATCAGGCATTAACAGCATCTTTCCCAAACATGGGTGATTTCCTTCTAGAATTAGCTGCACTAATTATCTAGGAAGATATTTAAGGTATTCCTAGATATAAGAAAAATAAATTATATATTGTATATAAATCCTTATGTGCATTGTTGTTTTAAACATATAAATATATAACTGTATCACTATATAATTATATAACTATATCACCATATAATTATATAACTATATAAATATATAAATATATAGATAAAGATATATAAATATAGAGATAGATAAATATATAATTATATAATATACAAATATACAAATATATAAATATATAAATATGTAAATATACAAATCTATCCATATAGATGGATAACAACCAGAAAGCAAAATAATTTCAGGTCTGTGAGCAGCACCCCACCTACTGCAGTCACCTAAAGCCAAGCCATGGTAAAATAATGCAAGGAGTCCAAGAAAAGCTCTGGAGAGAGGGCGTGACCACATTATTTCATTGACCTTCTTTGTGTCTGGAGGCCACAGAAGCTGAACCCAACCAATTGTGGCCCCTCTCTTGGAGGAGAATAATGGCAAGAAATGCTGTGAGAGCTGCCCAGGAACACAGTGAGGAACACTCGGGATTAAGGAGGACACAAGCAGGAGAAAAAATACTCTTTAGATGGGTAACTGGATATTTGAGACACTTAACTTTCCTGTCAGAGAGGGAGCAGAGTCAGCAGGAAAGGAGAATGAAAAATCAAAGAAGAATTCCTCAAAAAAGAAGAGGAATCTGCACAGAATTTGTCACAACCCACCAAGATCAATGAACCCCTTCAAAGTGACGTGCACCGGACAGAAAAGCAGAATGGATGTCTTGGATAGAACTCTAAATCAAACATGGTTTGTTGACTGCTGATTTGTGTTGCCCACAAAACCTCTAAATTGTGCAAGAGGCTGTAAGAATCTTCCTCCAGAATTCAGAGCAACTGTCCCATCTGCCCAGCTTTGCCACTCTCCTTTTCTCTTTATTTTTTTTAGCTAAACACGCTGGGCTGTTCAGTTGTGCCAGAGATTTTCTCACCACATTTGCCTCTGGTAAAGCTTTGGTTCTTACCAAGGAGGAGAGCAAATTAATTTGCTTAAATATTCATGCTCACAGAAAAAAATTCTCAGAATATACATGAGGGGAAGGAATAAAGAAGCATTGGAAACACAGGTTTATAACTCTGATTGAAGCTCACAGGTATCACCAGTGCTGCCAAAAGGAGGCAAAAGTTGTTGTCTGATTGGCATAAAATAATGTTTGAAAAGGAGTAATTTAATACCCAGTGTGGGTATCTTTACGTACACTGATGTTTTTTAAGCAGATTATTTTAGAGATAATTTTGGGGAGAATGAAGGGTTTGGGTTTTTTGTGTTTCAGTATTTGATTTGCACAGATTGGCTTCCAGCAGGAGTGCCAGTGGTGCTGTGTCAGTCACCTGAGATCTCAGGGAATGTCTGTGTGTATTCCATACCTCCCTGGGAGCAGTTCTGCCACGAGCAACCATCCCTGCCAGTGCCACCAGGGTGAGGTTTTGGCTCAATAAATTGCCCTTAAACTGAACTGTTTAAAACCTTCCCAAAGCCAGTCCCTGGACAGCAAATATTCTGGTTTTTTCTGCCCATGCTGAAGGATTTACCAACTGGCCTCTCATGAAAATGCCAATATTTTTTATCCTGTTCCCACTTGATTTTTCTCTAGTCTGAGTCCAAGAGAAAAGGCTCTGCTGGTGCTGTGACTCCATTTCATGTATTTTGAGGTGGTCTATATTGCATAGAAAAGATTTGTACTCTGTGTTAAGCTCTCCTACTTTTTACTGCTTCAGGTGTTTGCTTTTCAACTTGGTGCCTTGTGAATCCTCATTTTTATTTTCAATAAACAGCCTGAGCTGAACTCGAGCAACTCTCCCTTTTGCAAATTAATTCCCATTTAATTGGATCTTCCAGAATCTGCTTGTTATGGATTTACTGGGATGCTTCCAGTCAGCTCCAGACCACCTCTGCCATGGGTGTCCAGGTGCTTTACCTCCAACTGGCTTTGCTGGGGTTTTTATTTTTTAATCAACACTTGCTGGCCACCATCACCACCTCTGGAAACAGTTCAAAACAACCATTTGGATATGGATAAACCATTTGGTTTTTAAATTTTATCTGGAAGATTCCCAGTCCTGGGGCAGGGATGGGCTGATGTGTGTCAGGATGGTTCAGGTGGTGTTTGTGGGAGGTCACAAATGACTCCAGGATTCCCACTGGAGTGCTGCCAGAATATTGGTGGCACTGCCAGGCTGGGAGGAGCTGGATACAACACCCTGCCATGAGAAGAGATCTGGGAAACCTTTCCAGTGGCTCCTGTCACAGCCTTGGAGTGCAGGTGTCCCACTCAGGCTTTGTCTTTGGTGTTTTCAGCACCCAGCAAACTGCAACCACTTTTTTGCAAAGTTTGATTTCTGAGTTATTGCACAGCTCTGAATAGTTTCCCACTCCAGCAGAGAGGGAGATGTTTACTTCAGCATCTGCTGAGGTGCTGCTTCATCCTGACTCTTTCAGGAGTGGAAACCTAAGATTAAGCCCCTCCATTTTTATTTCTCTTCTGAGAACCAGTCCATGGTGAAAGTTCTTTGGATTATTTTCAAACAGCTGAAAAAGAACAAATGTGCTTAGCAAATGGCTCATCTATCAGTGAACCTTTCAACAGCACAGAGCAGCAAACAGTGGCTTCATTGCCCACCTGTAACTCAGCTCAGATGTTGGGGGCTGTGGCACAAGCTCAGGTCTAGGTGCAAACACAGTGAGCAGCAGCAAAGCTGGCCCAATCCTGAGTGAGGGGGAAATAAATCTTCCCCTCTGGGTTTGCAGGATGGATTTCTTATCTGTAAGTCCACGTTGTCACTCGTCCTCAACAGCTCCTAGACCCAAAGTGGAGGAATCTTTAGTTCAGAAGATGTTTCTGTTAGCTGGGATTTAAAGGCAGTTTTATTTTTCCTGCCTTTGTATTTTTGTTTCCTGATATTCCATCCATAAATGCTCATAGCCATCTGTAAAGTAATTAAATCATCAGCACAGGGATCAACTGAACCACGGTTTCTGAAACCATGAGGAAGTAAAAGAGTGGAGCTTTCTGGACTATTTGGACAGAGTTGTTTTGGATGTGTAAACAGAGAGCTTGCTGAAGAATTTAACTGTAACTGTGGCAGGATTTTCCCTTGATTCTATGGAAAGCAATGTATGGAAGAGCATTTCCAAGTCCTGCTGAAGCTTCCAGTGGCATGAGAAGATAAAGGTGGTGAGACAACCCCACCTGTCACTGAGAAATCAAAGCCTTACAGTGAAGTTCATGACTTGGACTAAAACTCCACAGACATTTTGAAGACTGAAAACCCCATGAGTACCCTCAAAGTGAAGCAGATACCAAGGGTGTTTTTTTTTTAATTACCTTGTGATATGGATATTAATTTGCACTGCATTATTTATTTCCCAGTGTCAATGCTTGGCAGGGTTTGGTTTCTCTGTAGGGTTTCACTCACCCAGAACTGTTCTAGTCCACATCCAAACTGCATTTCCAGTTCAGGGTGTGGAAGGCCCATGTTTGAGCTCCTCAGGACTCTCAGGTAGGTCAGGATTTTGTGCATCTCTGTGTTTTTGGCTCAGGATGCAAAAATTCCTCGTTTTGAAGGCAGGAGTTGATCAGGTTTGGCTTCCTCGTTGAACCAGAAGATTGTGTGGTTTTGTTGTTTTTTCTTAATTAGAATACTCTCAATTTATGACGGCGAGGTTTTGAAATCTCCTTTTTGTAAACATCCAAATAGAAGAGGGGAGTGTATTTTTAACAGAAATGTGGGATTCTTTTAACTTAAATATCACCTAAAACCTGCCCTTGATTCCCTAATGTTGCTCAAGGTCAGCTTTATTTCCCTGCGCTGTTTTCACAGCTGCTCCCCATGTTACCAGAAACATTTCTCCCTGCTTCACAAGCCTCAGACACCACATCATTGCACTGGTCATCAACATCTGCCTAATTTCAGCTGAAGAATAACACCCTCTTTATGCCCCAAAGCCTGTAGAACAACATAGATGGTGTTATTGTGGATTTCCATCCTCGGGGCGGAAGGAACCCCACATTGCCCAGATAGTTTTTAATGAGAAAGTTTGGGATTAAAGCTGGCACATTAATAGGATTAAGAGTTTGGCAGTCTTTCATGTTCTCTGCTTTATAATATTTAATCTTTGTTTCCAAGCTCGAGTTTTGTTCTCTGCTTGGTGTGTGTAGGATGTTTTTGAAGTGATGGGCTTTAGTTTTCCCAGAATTACAACAGATAAGTTTATTTTTAAATAAAAATATCTCAGCTTTTTTAGTTGTCTTCTCCCTGAATTCAGAGCACACTCAGCAACAAGCTGGGGTTACTGAGTTACTTCTAAGTCAGGCAACCAGCACAATTCTTCTGAAATTTCATTCTGCTACTCAACAGCCAGCTCTGGGGGGTTTTGTTTTCACTGAAACTAAATTATGTTACAGTTTTCAGCTCCGTTCTAATTGACAGGAATGTTGTGCTCAGTGGGTTTGGCTCCTTAAAACCCCGTCCCATTGTTCAGCTCTGTGATGCCACCTCATTTTACAGCCACGACTTTGAAGTGTTGGGAGCCCTGCCACAAAATTCCAGCGAGCTTTTTGGGAAGGGGAACGACTGGGTTTGCCCAGAGTGAGCCCCATTTCCCTGCTGAAATGGCAGAATTCTGAGCACCACTCGTCTACAGAGCACTGGAAATAATTTCTTCAAAGTTGCATGAGATTGGCAGCGTGATTCAAGTCCTGAATGCAGCACTGAAAATAAGTTAGGAAAGTAACTTCACATGGATTTTTTTAAGTTCTCAAAGTGTTTGCTCCCATCTTAAACCCCCAAGTAGAGCAGGGTTATTCATAGGTCTTATTCAGGTCTTATTCTTCCCATTCCCAAACAGGAAATTCAGGCTGGATCCTAGGAAGCTGTTTCACTGATATTTTAGTGAAATTTATTTCCACTGTTTAGCTGCAAAAGGAAGGACTCACTGCTACTCCCAGAGCAGCATCCCAAGAATTCATGGAATGGGAATATTGAGGTGCCTCACTGCACATTCAGGTACAAACACACAGAGCAATGATCAGGGAGTGACACCACAGCATTCCTGCAGCCAGAGCAGCCAGGGGTTTGAGGATTTTTGCATTTTTTTTAAAGCTTTTAGAAGTTCCAGGCTGTGATACCAAGCAATTTATATGCACTGCAATAATTCCTGAGTTGCCATCCATGGGCATTTTTACCAGTGATAGGCCTTTGCAGGGTGCCAGGTATTTTTCTTCCTCTCTAAATGCATCAGCAGCTGCTTTAAACTAAACAACTTCTTAGAATTCACATTGTCCAGTTTTTTAAAAGTTTTATTTGAAAGTGATGTTAATATGCATAAAAGTATTCATGAAAGTAAGAAAAATTAATTTGTATTCATTTTGTTCTTAGAGAAGCAAAGAAACCTGTCCCCTTTTCTGGAGCTGACTTTGACAGGGCACTGTGCAGCCAACATTGGTTGAAAGGTCTATTCCTCAGTAATTTTTGCTAATGAACCTAACATTTGTCACCTAACAAGATGTGGACGTGGGGAAGAGTGATTGGTGATGATTCCTCCCTCCCACCACTGTTTCCTGAGCACTGGTGGGGCACACAGGGCTGGAATTCTGCTTTCCTCAGCCCCTCACTGAGGAGAAGGCTGAGCCTTGCCTCATTTTCAGCACTCTCTGCATTAAACCACCACCATGAGTCTGGAGATTTGGATATTTTAGCTTGTTTTGGGAGGATTTGTTGGTTCTGGAGGTGTTAAGTGGCACCAGTGCTGCCTCCCCACAAAAATCCCTGCAGGAACCTCGCTGGGCTTTGGCACAGAGCTGGAACAGCAGTGAGCTCAGCACAGCATTCCTGCCATCCAATTCCCAACTCCTGGAGCAGAAACTCAGCTCCCAGTCCCATGTGAGAGCCCTGAGGAACAGTGGCTGCATGGTCCCTCCTGACTGGTGACAGAGGGCTCTGGAAATGGGCAATTTTGGCACCCTGAGGCAAGGAGGGTCTGTGGAGCAGTGGGAGCTGCCTCTGCTTGGCAGGGCAGCAGGAGAAATGCAGATCATGAGTTTTCCCTGCCATGGGAAGCTGTAGGAATTCCAGGATTGCCCGTGAGCCCAGCCCAGGGTGCTTCCAGGAGCTGTCTTGCCCGAGCAACAGCATCAAGAGCCCAGATTTTTAATGGGATTCATAAAAACCTTCTCAGAAAGCCAAGGTTTGTCACCCCACAGCCCTTTGGGGTGGTTGGCACTGCTGGTGAGGACACTGGGTCCCCAAGGACACGAAGGGCAAGGACTTCCCTGCTAAATTTGGGGTCAAACCTCCCCTGAAGGGAGGACCAGACCTGCCCAGTCCCTCTGCTCCCTGGGAACAGAACAGAGCAGAGAAACAA
This sequence comes from Rhipidura dahli, assembly GCA_013399225.1. NCBI lineage: Eukaryota > Metazoa > Chordata > Aves > Passeriformes > Rhipiduridae > Rhipidura > Rhipidura dahli. Next base: position 286,529 of record VXAC01007112.1, on the reverse strand, counting down.
CAAAACTTTTCATTTCCCTTTCCTCTCCTCGCTTGGAAGAAGCACCATCCCCATTTCCAACACATTCCCCAATGCTGGTTTTTCCCCATCAGGCAAAAAAATTACTTCCCACCTAATAATGTACAAATTAATCCATTCCAGCACAAAAGTGGGTTTTGTACAGCAGAGAGGCAAAACTGTGGGACACTGAGCCATGAAAGTTTTCATTTGAAACTCAGTAATAAAGAAATAGCATATTGTGACTTTCTCCCAGAGGAGCTGACTCTGAAAACTTAATTCTGGCGTATTCAAAGAAAAAATTTTACTGTTGTGTTTAAATGTGATTAAAATTTAATATATCATCTGGCACATCTTTACAATGCTTGATCTCAGTGATCTTGGGAGATTTTAAAGGGCTGAAAATGCTGCCAAGCTCCAGCTGTAAAGTTTCCATTCTATTCTGAAATGTGCCACTGCTGCAGAACTGTTTTCTGAAGCTATATAATTTATATTTGCATGCAAGACCTGTTAGTCACTGCTGTTCAGTAAAAATGAATTTTTCAATATATTTTTAAGAAAAAACAATATCAAGGCAGTTTAAAGCAGAAGGAACACAATGAACTTTGAAGGAAACTGGTGTTACACAGCTAAGAAATGTGAAGAGTTTACATATTTGTCCTACTGTCCAAAAAAACAGCCCAAGGGGGAAAACCAGCATGAATTTAAAGTGCCAGACTTTAGTGAGGAATCTGCCTTGGAATACCCCATTTCTGTCTCCAGATTGCCTGATTGGAAGTGCACATTGGTTTAGAACTGAGGCCAGGAAGACAAATTCAGTGGCAAAAGGGAAATCTGTTATCTTGGCACTATCTGGTAAACTCAACTGCATCCACGTTTCTCTCCAAAGAAAGGCATTTATCCAAAGGGTTTTCATCTATTGGCTTGGCACTCCAGGGCCTCACTACTGAATTTATTATCCAGCACCTCCTTCCCACATTTTTGTGAGGTGAAAACCTGGGCAGTGTGGTCAGCACTGACAATTAGCCTGGACATCCTGTCTAATTAAACCTCTCCATTCCCAGGGAAGGTCCTGTGGGGAAGCAGAGGTTTTCTCCGGGGGCTGAAGGAATTCAGCACATTTCAGGAGGGCCCCAGCACCATTTTTAGAGGAGCACAAGAGGGATGTAACTCGGGTTTTTTCGTAAAAGGTGTGCATCTCATGGTGCCAAGCCCTTCCTACTAATGAGTTACCTCGCTCTGGAGAGGGATTTTAAACTACTGAGAAGCTCATGGAAACTTCTCATATCGGTACAAAATCACACCCTCTGAAGGCTCTGTGGGAAAAGGAACAAACCCAGGGTCAGATAAATGGCAGGACTGGCCCAGCTCTCCTGATTTATCCTGGCAAATCCCATGGTGTGCAGCCCTTAATGCCTGCAGGGCTCTCCACTCATCCCTGATTTTAGGCAGGTCCAGGAGTTCTCCCTGACTCTTACCACTGTCAGGTTACTCAGGTTCTGTGCTACCAGTGGGCATTTAGAGCCACAAAAACTTCCTGGCAGTGAAAAACAAGGTCTCACAGCACCAATGATCTTAACAAAAGCCAAAGCAGAAGAGCTCGTCCCAGACCTAATTAATTTCTCTGCTTGTTTCCCCTGGGATATCTCAAAAATGCTGTTGCTGGGTGGTTCACACATTCACTTCAAGGTTCAGGTAATGTCAGTTCAATCCCTCCACCTCCATCTAAGTCACGCTGAAGGAAATTAAAAATGTTCCATTTACACCGTGGCTGGAGGACCTGTGATGGTCAGCAGCTCCATGAGCAAGCCTGGGAATTTATCTCTGTTTATTCCAGGCAGTTTGGGGTCACAGTATCTTTATTTCAACAAGATGTGCCAGCAAACACTGCAAGGAAATCCTTGGCCATGTGGGTGGGTGCAGAGGATGAGTTTAAGAGCTGCAGAACAGGAACGGGCTCAGCACAGGTGGCCCCGAGGCCGCAGGTGTGTCCCCAGGGCACAGCCCCGATTCCCAGGGGATGGGCAGTGCCTGGCCAGGGCTCCAGCCCGGGATGCCCCTTCCCGCCGGGCACAGCTCCTCTCCCGGGCACAAAGGCTGCTGGCACCGGCCCGGGGGTGCTGCCTCTGCCAAGCTGCTCCCTGGAGTTTCCTCTCACACGGGACAGGCAGCTCCACTCCAGCTCCTCCAAAGGGATTTCTCTCCATTTATGCAAAATATTGTGGCCAGAGCATATCCAGGAATTCAGCCCCAAATGCTTGGAGCAGGTTTTTCTCTGTGTATGTGTCTATGCAAATAGACAGAAATATGTGTGCATTTGTGTGAAGCATTCCCTTCATCTCCCGTTTCATAATGTTCAGCAACAGTGTTTTAAAATTGCAGTGAACAAAGGGATCCTTGACATAAACATTCCTGAGCCTAAAGAGGAAGTTTACTTAGACAGGAATATTTGTAGGAGTGAGAGCTTGAGCATCAGGTCCAACCATTGTAACGCAAAACCATCCCCAGCATTTCAATAAAAAGTAGTGTGATATAGTTTCTATTGGCAAAATATATCAGAGAATTGAAAAAAATATTAATTTATATCATCAGAATGGCTTCCCTGAGGAAGGCCACCCACAATGAATATTTTGAGTTTCTCTACATGGTGGAATTGCTAATTTTGGAAAAAATCTTTACATTAAATCTGTTGAGAAACTGTCCCAAATGCCCAGGCATGCAGCAAGCTACAGCAAATAAATTTACTTGTAGCACAACTTTTATTTCCTCTCACTCCTTGAACACCCCCTAAGGCATGTAGTGCCTGGTGGAGGAACCTCCACCAAAGAGATGCCTCAACACGGGCAGATTAAAAACCAATTTAACTGATGGCCACAAACAGAGCTCAGAGTTTGTCATGGCCACAAAGATTTTCTGTCAGGACATAAAAGCAATGAATCAGTATGCAGAAGGGATTGCCTGCCCCATAGAGATGCTAATTCTGTGACACTTTGGAAACTCATGTTCTACATTTACTGTTCACACCCGATGGAAGCCAACCAGCCTTTGCCCGAGCTAATGAAATCAAAAGGCTGCAAAATGTCACATTTTCGCAAAATGTCACATTTTCCCATCCCCGTGCAGCCTAATTTTGGGATCTTTAGGCTCTTTCTAGAAGTTATTTGACAAGCACGGTGCTGCCTGGCTGTCATGAGGCACAATTGTCCCAAAACTGGAAAGCCACATTCACACAGAGCTGCTGTAGCCAGTTTATCTGCAGAAAATAAAGGGCCTATCAGTTCCCTGCTCCAGAAAATGACAGCAAACCACGAGAATAAGCACAGAATAGCAGGACAAAGATCAAAAGTTTCAGCAAGTTAGCACTGAGGACTTACATTTTGCAGTCCTTTGTTTTTGGTTTGTTTTTTTTTTCCCTGAAGTGCTATAAATGCACAGTTTGGACACTGCAGGCATGTTTAGATGGGATATTTAGATGGGATATTTAGATGGGATATTTAGATAGGATATTTTATATATAGCAGAATATAACAGTAGCTATTTTAGATATTTTATATATAGCAGAATATAACAGTAGCGATTTTAACAGTAGATATTTTATATATAACAGAATATAGCAGCTGCTAACAGTAGATACACGAAAGCTCAGGAATTCTCTAAGTTAGGATATAAAGACGTACAAAAGAGGTAAAAAGTAAGGAAAAAGCCACCCTCTAACGCAGCAATCCCAGCGGTTTCTAACCACAAACCACCCCGGGGCGCCGCACGGGAAGCGCAGCAGCTGCCGGCATCCCTTCCCCTGCCCCAGGGCCGTGCAGAACAGCTCCCAGCTCCCAGTTCCCCGCACCCCTGGCTGCCGAAACGGCCCCGCGGAGCCCCCGCGGACTCACCGAGCGCAGCATCGCACAGCAGCTGCTGCGGGTGCGCGGGCGCGCAGCTACAGCCGGACACGGCCGCGGGCAGCGCCGCCAGCGCCAGCGCCAGCACCAGCGCTGCTGCCGAGCTCCCGGGGCTCCCGGGGGTCCCGCTGCCCGTTCGGCTCATGCTCCGTACGGGGGGGAAGCTCTCCTGGTCCTGGTGCCCGCTGCGCGGTGCCCGGTGCGCGGTGCCCGGAGCGCGGTGCGCGCTGCGCTGGCCCGGCCGCCCCGCGGTGCTCGCCCGGCGCTCGCTGCGATGCTCGCGGGGATGGATGCTCGCGGGGATCCGAGCGCCGCCGGTGCTCGCTGCCTCCAAACTGCCCTGACATGGGACCCTCTTATTTATGGCCCCGGCGGCAAGCCCCGGCTCCGCCTTCCCCCGCGGTTAAAAGCTCATTTATTGGTGACATCGGCGCGGGGTGCCTCGGCCGGCAGCGCGGGAGTGGAAATGTNAAAAAAAAGCCTCCACAGAACCAGCTTTTTACGGGGATGTGAAGCTGATTTTCTGTCCGTTTTACATCGTTCGAGTAAGTTTGCTTCCAGTTTGGATCTAAAAGCCAGCGCTGCGATCTGATTTTTGGGCGAGTAAACAAAGCTGTGCTGTTTCAAGCTCCGTTCGCATTCGCAGCCCCCGATCTTCCCCGGCACTTCTGGGCATTTTCCTGAACTGCCGTCCCTGTTCGCAGGCTGGACAGAACTTCATTCATGAAAAGGAAACCTCTCAATGCTCTGCTTGTGAGCCTCCAACAATCGCTGGTTACAGGGAATAATGAATGACAAATACAAGCTGCAATAAAAGGCATTTAAATAAACAAAATAATTTCATCCCAGATTTAGTTTGAAACAGCAAGGGAAAATGTCCCCGGTGGTGTGTTTTGGAGGCACGGCTCTTTGCCTGCATTCCTTATTAATGCAAACCCTGCTCGGCACGGATCTGTGCCTGTATTTCCTGGCTGATGTTGTAAGTGGAATACAGACAGAAAGACAGAGTTCAGAAATCCTTCCCACCTTCAGAGCTCTGGTTGCTGTGGCAATCTGGATGTGTGCAACCTGTGGGCACCCTGTTTTTAGGAAGGAAAACGTTTCATGAGGAAGCAACCCCAGGTTTGATTAGGGAGTGATAAAGAACATCTCTGGATTGACATGCAGGACAGGGCTGCTCAAACAGCTCCGTGTTCTGTCACAGCCCAAATCAAGCCCAGGAATTGAAAATTTGTTAACATGACCTGAACCATTCCAATCCAGCCTCATGAAAATGCATTTTGTTGAGGCTGAGATTTAGGTGTGCCCGAAGTAGCTCATTACCTTTAGAGAGATGTGTACATGTTTCACAGCAGCAGATTTAGTTCATTTCTGGACAGTTATACAAATATTAGTGCTCTGATTCTTTTTCTTTTTAACTCCCATCCCCCTCAAGACACACTCTGTCTGTTAGGAAAAAAAAAAAACAAACCCACAAATATTCAGAATTATTAAAATTGGGTCTTGTTTTTAGACTTTTAGATCCACACTGAGCACTGAGCCAGGAATCCTGTACACTCTGTCCTGATTTCACACAGCCATACTTGGTTTTGGTTTTTTTTTTACTTTTCCAGTCCAAAGTTTTGGCTTCAAATCATAAGGCTGGATCCAAGCCCAGGACTAACACCTGAAAATAATTTAGACCTGTTAACATCTCTGTTCTTACCTAGAAGAAACTCCTTTCATGTCAGGGAAAGGATGAGGAAGGCTGGAGCCCTGCACGGGAAGTTTGAGCTGCAGGAAGGCACTAAAACCCCTGGGCAGGTGTGTCAGGGGACTGGGATCAGCCTCTCAGGGACCAGGGATTCTCAGGACAGTTAGGACAGAGAAGTGATGAAGGATTTAATTGGGAAAACCATTGATTGGTTTCCACACAACATCACTGCTATAGGTGATCTAAACAGACCTGTTTGAGGGCTCTTTCCACAAAATTCAGGTCATGAAGAAAGATGCTGGGCAAACACTCTTCTCTACCTGTCCCTGAGGCACGTTTTGTCCAGGATTCTCCAGGAGAACACGTCCAGCTGTGTTCTGGGTGCCCTAAAGGCTTTTATATCCAGTCCAATCAAATGAATTATAAAATCAGCAGAAGAATATTAAGCTCTGGACACCTGAGGGCCTAAAGGGGCTCCAGGAGAGCTGGAGAGGGACTGGGGACCAGGGATGGAGGGACAGAAGATAAACTGGAGCTGAGGATAACCCAAGGCTGGGGATAACCCAGGATTTCGGGATAACCCAAGGCTGGGGATAACCCAGGATTTCAGGACAACCCAAGGCTGGGGATAACCCAGGATTTCAGGATAACCCCCAGTCCCTGGCTGTGCTGGGATTCCCTCCTGCCACTGCTGTCTGCCCTCTCCAGTCCCTTTTTCCAGAGGCAGCCCTGCCCAGTCAGTTTTTCCATTCCTGGGCATTGCTCCCCAGCGTTTCTCTGGGGGTTTGAGTTCCCACTCAGGCTGTGAGCTGTGTCAGGGAGCACTGAGCTCTGCTGCACAGGGATTGTCCACACAGCTTTCTCCAAAGGATTTTCATCATCATGGGATGTGCCACAGCCACCTTGCTGTCCCTTCCAGCTGTCAGGAAGCTTGAGCCTACTCAGAGTCTTTTGCTTGGGCTGCCTGCTCTGTGCTTTACCTTCTGGCAGTGCACAGAGTACAATTTTTTATCTCTGTCCATCTGATTTTCTCTTCATTGTGGCAAATGAATCTTATTTGAGAATGGCAGCAGGCAGGATTCTCCTCAGCAATAATTTACCTGTTGCCTACTCGATGCTCTGCTTCAGTTCTTTTCTCCCTGGCTCTCACTGGGCATCACAATTACCTCTAAAATCCACTTTTAGTTTACCTGAGCAAGTCACACCACACACCCTGTACCAAACCTGTGAGATCACATTGAAAATTCCGAGTCAGAACAGCATCCACAAAATCCGAGCTTCCACGGATTTTAAATTCATATGAACTTCAGCCTGCTTCAAACAGGAGGGCATTTATAGCTGTCACCTCTAAATACTACAGTAAAAAAACCCTCTCAGTTTACAGTCACAGCAGTCTGGATGATTGTTTTTTAAGGTGGCAAAATATTGCTTGACTTTGGGAGTTTCCTGAGCAGTTGGTGGAAGGATGAGTTCAACACTGAGGCGCCAGAATCGAAATTTAATTTGTTTCTGAACAGTTTTTTGTCTTCAGAATTTCTGCCAGAGGTCTCTGGGAGCTGTTCCCATTGATTCAGTGTGATTACACTTCGTGTTTTCCTTCCTGATGGTGATTTCTGTTTCCGTGCTGTGCAGGGAGGGAGAACAGCAGAATTTCTTTTTTTTTTTTGTGTTGATTTAGATCATTGTGGTTTTTTTAACTGACCCAACCAGCTGTGGGCACAAAGGCGTTTTAGGTGGATCTCCTGGTGATCAGGTGGAGTCACTTCCTAACCCAAGACCATCCCCAGCCTTGCCTGACTCCAGGGAGCACCGCTCTGAGCAGCTCCAGCCTCTCCAGGTGGTGGTCAAAGGGGTCTCAAAGGGAGCTCAGAACTCCCAGTTCTGCACCAGTTCCCACTGGTGTCCCTGGGAACCGAGGTGGCCCTGGGACCTCTATCAGCTCACTCCAACCTTTTTTTTGGGGTCAAAGACTCACAGGGAAGGTGCATTTGAGTCTGCCTGGCACACCAACAAATTAAAGCTCCACTCTTTTTACCCCCTTGAAGTTTCAGATTCTTTAGTGCCCCATCTGAAGAGACAACAAAAATCACCTCAGCTGCCCCTTTGGCTCGGGGTGTTGAACCTTGCTCCTCACAGAGAGAAGTTTTACACCTAATTTCTCTCAGAAGAGAAGTTTTTCTCTCAGAGAGAAGTTTTACACCCAATTCCAGCTGCCAGGTGGAAAAAGTGGCTCCACATCCTCAAATTGTGCCCGTGTTTGTGGAGGGTGAGGTTTTGTGCTGAGAGGCCACTGCTGGGCCAGCCCTGCTGGGGACAGAGCTCCTGCCTGGCTGAGCCCCCACTTTATCTGGAAATTGTGTTTTCTGCAAACCAAACAGAGCAGAGAAAGTACATCTGCTGCTTGTTTATTGATTTAGGGCTCTTCCTGCCTGTTTCTGGGAAAGGAAAAAAAAAATTAAAAAAAAAAAAATAAAAGGCCACCTTCATTATTTCACTTTTAATTTCCTTTCTCCAAAGTAAGCAGAGCAAAATTAGATTTAGGCTGATGCATATTCCACAAATAAATTACATGGACCTAGAGTGGTTAAATGAACTTTGCTTGGGGATTATTGGAAAGATAAATATTTAAACACTGAACTTGAGGTAAGTCATGTTTATGCAACATCTGGGGTTTTTTTGTCACTGCTTCTCCGCCCCCTCTCTCTTTTTTTTTTCCCATTGTGGCTTTAAGAGTCAGCTCAACCCTGAGGACATGAAAGCAGGGTGAATACCACCTTCAAAAAACTCTGCTGTCTGTATTGTTGCCAGCAGAGGGGTTTTTTGAACGATTTTTTAGCAGCTGATCTTTGCCTGGTTCTATTTTTGTAGAAGTTCTTTGATTATATTTCACACTATGCCTCGCTTAAAAGAATTCAAAGTAAATTTAGAAGAATTCAAATTATATCTCTTGGAAAAAAAAGTCAGCTTGTATTGAAACTGTTCAAAACCACTTCAGTTGCAGTAGAACCTGTAAACCCTTGGGCACTATGATGTATGAAGCTGAAATTTGAAGGGTTTATTTTCAATTATTGGATTTATAATTGCAGGATGACACTCTACTAACCAGAATTATAAACTCTAGGAAGTCTCTGCAGTAGGGAAGGACAGGGATTTCCTTTACATGTGGAAAAAAGCAGACAACAATGCAGAACTGTGCTGGTTAATTCTGTAGCCATCTACTGGGTCACTGAATTACCTGCACTGCAGAGCAGCCAAGGTGATATTGGAGGTCCTGTGGGATTTTATCAAACCAGAATATTCCCTTCTGTAGTAAAGAACATGCTGGGCACAGGTGTGAAATCTTTGGGTGGCCAGAGACTGAAGATTGATGCAATAAAGTATTTACATTTTAAGCTCACAGTACAAAAAGTCTTCAGTTTTAAAAGGTTGGTGCAGATGAACAGCTAAGGAACCATAATTAATAATAATAATTATCCTTGCTATTGTGCCATCAATAAGGGAATAATGAAATGAACTGGCCTTTTAGATTTTCATGCTCATCTAGAAGAGAAATTGATCCTCTCTGGAGTCTGTGCCCAGAAATGAAACACCTGGAGTGCCTCTGATGGGCAGGAGTTTGCAGAAGGCGTTTCATGCTCCAAACTGAGCCTGGCTGAGGGACTCCAGGGGCTTCACAGGCAGATCCAATAAAAAAGGAGGCCCTTTTAGTGACTTTTTCTGGTGTTTTTATACAGAGATCTCTGGGCAGTGTTGCCACCCATTAAATTGGTGCCAATATCCCACGGGATTCCCAGGCACACAGGAACAGGGATGAGGTGTGCTGGACCTTCCAGGGCTGGCTGTCCCCAGTTCTGGGATCTCAAAGCTTGAATCAGACAATTCCCTCCAAAATTCTGGTGGAAAAAACCACTTCACATCCTGCAGCTCCCAGACAGGGGGGAAAAACCATAAAAACATTGAGTAGGATTTCTGACCAAGAGCCTTGGGTTTGGTTTGAGGTAAGAAAGAATAAACTGGGTGTGTTTGCAAGAGAGATGTCACATCTCTGATGGGCTCACAAATCCTGCAGAGCCACCCTGCAGCACCAGAGCAGCTCCACCTCCAGCTGCCCCTGCTGCCAGGGTGGGTTTTGTCTCCTTGGAAAGCACAAGGGAAGTTTTATCTGGTGGGTTCACTCCAAGGACATCGCTCTGGTGCAGGTCAGGAGAGTTTTTCCCTGCTGCTGCTGCAGGAATTGCATGCACAGAACCCAAATCTCACATTTAAGGAAAGGGATTCAGGAAGGAGAGGAGCATTTCTCACCCAAATCTCACATTTAAGGAAGTGGATTCAGGAAGGAGANTGCCAGGGTGGGTTTTGTCTCCTTGGAAAGCACAAGGGAAGTTTTATCTGGTGGGTTCACTCCAAGGACATCGCTCTGGTGCAGGTCAGGAGAGTTTTTCCCTGCTGCTGCTGCAGGAATTGCATGCACAGAACCCAAATCTCACATTTAAGGAAAGGGATTCAGGAAGGAGATAAGCATTTCTCACCCAAATCTCACATTTAAGGAAAGGGATTCAGGAAGGAGAGAAGCATTTTTCAGGCATTTCTTAGCAAGCAGAACTGTGGCACACTGCTGGTTTTATTTTTATTTTTATTTTTCACAGCACTTCGCTGAAAATATTGGTGGCAGCAGAATATAAAAACTTATAATTAAAAGCATTTCTTCATGGCCACGTCATTAACGTGGTTTTGTTAATTAGCTTTTGTTAATTGATTTTGTTAATTAGCTGCTCAGGGGTCAGAACTGTAGCACCTGTTCCAGTGCTTTCCCCACAGCAGCTTTGGGGCTGTTTGTGGCTTTTCTGGGGTTTTTCTGCCCCAATTCCCTGGCAGCTCAGCCCTGGGAGGCTCAGCACCAGCAGCACCTTTGGCTGGGGAGGTGAGAGGGCAGAAATGTTGGTTTGGACAATGTTAATTAATATTCTGACCAACACTCTTCATTTGGGTAACAAATTAACTCTCACAGAAGGAAAAGATGGATTCCTTCCTGTTCTCACCCAGAAAAAACTCCTCCACCAACTTTTAAAGAGATGAGGAGAAGGGAAATTTTCTATTTTATCCAGTGTTTGATTCCTCACACTCAGGGAAGTGCCCAGATCAAAGCAGCACCTTCTGCCAGCAGTACTTAGTCTCAGATCTGATACCCAAAATCAAGGTTCTGCTGGAATAAAACAACAACAGGAGAAGTTAAAACCCCAGAAATGGAAGTGTGTGGACTGAATCCATCTTTGCAACTTTTAGGAGGCGGCGAAACAGATGAAATTTGAATATTTACTGATGTTATTTTGATTAATGGCACTGGATTAGCAAATGTCAGCGTGTTCCTCAGCTGTTTGGGGATGTGTTCCCACCAAGAGCCAGGAGCTTTTCCAGTTGCTCCCAGTATTTATTACCCATCCAATCCTACTCATGTGTGACTGTAAATTTGGGAAATTTTAATTCCATGCTTGACAAATATTCTGGTTTCTGTCTAATTAATAATGGTGGTTTATTGCATTGCTTTTTAAGCTGGAAGTCCCTGTAATGCTATTTTTTTATTATTCTGCTGTATTTTGTGTGTATATGATGTGTGTGGAAGGGCTCATGCAGTGCAGACATTGCCATCTCTCCCATTTATGAACTTGGCAGATTTCTCAGTTTCTCTTGTTGCTCTTTGGGTTTTCCCCCTCAGTTTTTCATTGCCAGAGGGAGAATCTTTGCTTTCCTGAATTTCAGAAAGCTTTCAAAATTCAGCAATGTTTTCGTAGAATGGCCTTTTCCCCTCAGTGGTACTTCTCAAAGCAAACAGCTTTTATAGCAGTAATTCTAACAGAAATGATAATTATCAGTAATTGTAATGCAGATTTAAGGGAAATCCATGGAGCTGGTGAGTTTTCACTGTCTCAACCACACTTTTATCATATACAATGTTCCCCAAGTATGGGAATAGTGGAGAGTGCCTGTTCTGCCAAAGTGACCAGAAAAGAGCAGGTTGGGAAGTGGGATGGGAGGACTCCTGTCAAGTTTTCTTTCATTTCCATGGGACATTTGGGGCTTTGTTGGCAGAACAATGCCCTGGGCTGGGCTGGGGCCAGAGAGGGGCTGCACCATGGCAGAGGGAGAACTGGACAATTAAAGTCAGAGCAGGAATGGAGGAAAAGCTGCTCAAACCCCAAAATAACTCCAAATTCTGAGCCCTGTCCCAGGGAGAGCTACAAATGAGAGAAGTGCTGAGATGACTGAGCTCTGCCTGCCTGGTGTTTTCCTCTCTGCAGTCTGAAGTGCAGCATCCAGGGCCTTTCCTCTGGGCCACCTCTGCCCTCAGTCTGTGCTGGGGTGTGCTGGAGCACACGGGGTCTCAGGATCAGAGAAAATGATGTTGGTGCCTTTTTCTGAGGGAGGAAGCACAGATTTTTCTTTTTCTTTTTCTTTTTCTTTTTCTTTTTCTTTTTCTTTTTCTTTTTCTTTTTCTTTTTCTTTTTCTTTTTCTTTTTCTTTTTCTTTTTCTTTTTCTTTTTCTTTTTCTTTTTCTTTTTCTTTTTCTNTTTCCTTTTCCTTTTCCTTTTCCTTTTCCTTTTCCTTTTCCTTTTCCTTTTCCTTTTCCTTTTCCTTTTCCTTTTCCTTTTCTTTCTTTTTCTTTCTTTTTCTTTCTGTTTTCCCTTTCCCTTTTCCTTCCATTTTCTTTCTTTCTTTTTTTTCCCTTTTTCTTCTTTTTTTTTTTTCTTTTTTTTAATGTGTTTGTTCCTGTGGCCCACAGAGGATTCCACAGCTTTGGGATCACAGGAAGAGCCGTGGTGCTGTTAATTACAGCAGTAATTGCAGCACTCTGTGCTGCTGTGCTCAGAGGTCTGCCAGCATTTCCATTACAAACCCCAGAGCAGTGGTTTGCAGTTCAGTCACAGCAATGTGGTGCTGCCCTGATGATTCTTCAGTCTGGCAATGATTTGTTCCCTTCCTAGCCCCAAAACTTGAAAAAAAAAACCCCCAAACCCTGGTTTAAAATCTGAAAGTGATACACCAGTGAGTAGATGTTGACTAAGCAGGAACTTTGGTTGCTGCAGTTTAGCAAGAACTTTATTCCTAAATTCCTGTGTAGGTGGCCTTACTGTAAAATGCTTTTGCAAGGGCTTCTGGTTATTCTGAAACTGGTCAGTGTCTCATAAAACTTCTAACAAGTCTTACTTTATCCTCCAGAGCACCTGCCCTGCCTCTGGGTGTATTTGTTGGGATGTGGCACTCGGGGAAGGGTTTGGAGCCTGTGACCCTCTCCTGCTGCTGCCCAGTTCAATCACACGTTGAAGATTTTTATTCCCAGCTCTAAACCTCTTCTGTGAAATATCTGTGTTTATGTTTGGGTGAGAGAGGTTCAATACAGGCACATTTTAGGTGTAAAAAAAACCCGTGCCCACAACTGGGAGATCCAAAACTTCTCCAAGTGAATGCTGGAAGCAGAAGTGGTCCCTCCCAGCACTATTTGAGAGACAGCAGCACTCCCATTTCATTGAATAAAGTGTTCTCATGTGCTTCTGTAGATTTGATTTCCTACTCAGTGGCTGGATTAGTCTTGAATAATTCTGAATTATTCCTTGCACCCCAAAGCTGGAGTCTTCCCTAGAAAACTTGGCTGTCCTGCATCACAAGCTGGGACCAGCCTTTAAAGCAGGTTTTTGTGAATTATACATCACTGCTTTCACAAGTGGTCACAAAATATATTTACAAACAGTGGAAACCCAGGGGAAAAGGTGGTTAATTTGGCATCATTAATGATTAGAACTTCGGAGAGTTTGTGGGTCGATTTTTGTTTGAGGGTTTGTGGCCCTTCTTGCAAGGGCCAAATTGTGGGTCAGAAAACACAGGAGCAAAACTTAAAACAGGAAACAGCAGAAACTCTGTTTAAAAAGGTGAAAGTTGAAAGGAAGATGTAAAATAAAAAGTTAAATGAAGATAAATACACCAATTGGCTGCACTGGGAATAACTTTGTGCTCAGAAAAGCCACCCAGAGCACAGAGGAGGAGCAGTTGGAGGCACCACGTGGCCAGACCAGCTTCGGCCACTTTCTGATCACACTTCAATAATTCCCCTGAAGACTTTTGTTTAATCCCTGGCCTGGTGGCTGTTCTCTTCTCTAACCTGCCTGTTCTGTTTCCCCCCCAGCTCACGATGCCAACCTTCCCTGTGGTTGTGAAGATCGGACACGCTCACTCGGGCATGGGAAAGGTGCAGACGCTGCTCGCTGCATGCTGGGCTCTGTCCCTGTCCTCTGCATGCTCCTTGCTCCTTCCTTCCCTGGATGTTTTCCCTCTGATCTGCCTCAGATCCCCCCCCTCTTGCAAATCTCTGCCTGTCCATGCTAAGAAAGCATCTCCCTTCAGAGAGATAAAATAAAAACGCGCCCAAAGTATTTTTACGAGGAGGCCTTGGCAGTTTGAGAGTTTTGCCCTGTGTGGGGTGTCCTTTGAAATGTGCTGAGATGCTTTCTTGATGCAAAACCTTGTTTTATTAATTTGCTGTCTGCACTGAAACTCTTCAAGAGTTTCTCTTCGAGTCTGTTGCACAGTCCAACTTTCTGGAGCTGGGAGCGTGGGAAGGCTTTGCCTTGGTTCTTTCTTGAGACTGAACTTTGATTCCTTTCCTACCTTGATGTGTTGTCTGTGATTGTTTCTTACCACTGTATAACTGCTGCTTTCTTTCTCCTAAGTAATTGCATTTCAGGGGTGAGTACAGATGTTTTGGTATCACTTATCTCACAGTGCTGGGCCAGTGGGAGAGCATTTAAACCCCCCCTTCACTGCTGCCAGTGACAATTCCTGGTCACTGCAGAGTGGCTTCACTCACTGAAAAGGCTTCAGTGCTAGAAGTGGTTCAGATTTTACAACAATTAATCAGAGAATAGTTACATTTATCATCCTGAATCTCCAAACCTCCATGAATGTAATCTTTGCCACTAGCAATAGAAATGGAGAACTGATTTCATTGCAAGTTGTGCTGTGTGTTATTTTTTTTTTGCCTATGACTGTTTTGCTCTGTTTCATATTCAGTAAATCATTGGAAGTCCAGCAGAATTTAATTGAGAGCAGAATGAACCACTATTAATTAATATTAAAAATAATTAGACTGCACTTTCTGTGGATGGCATAAGTGAAGTGTTGGAATGTTTATGCTGTGCTTTGGGTATTCACCCCTCATCCAGAGAAAATGGGAAATGATGCAAAGAAATGTTCCTCATATCCAGTGTTTAGAAACGAATCTAAGTTTTCCTAACAGCTATGAAATATTTAAAACCCTCAAAGATTAAATGCAATCAGAGAGCAAAGGAAGGTTCCCCTGGACCCCCAGCCCTCCCTGAGGGCACTGATGGCAGCAGCATTTCCAGAGGTCCCAGTTAGACCCACACAGACCAATCAGTTGTCAACAGAAAATCAAGTTGAAACCAGTCCTTGTGTCCTGTCTGTGGCTCTCAAGTGGCAAATTACTCTGTACCTTTCTCCATCTGAGAGCTGGGGGTCAACACTTGGACTTCAGGGCTTTTATCTCCACCAAATTCCATTTATTGTGCCACCTCCCAGCCTGACCCTCGGGTTCCCTTTTCAGTCCCAGGAGAAGGAAAAGCAAACGGGATGCTGGGCTTGCAGAGAGCTGCAAACTCCCCTGATATTGGATAATCCCTGCCTGCCTCCTCACCATCCTGAAAGGCCCTTTGGGTCAGGCTGGGGCAGTCCCACCTTCCCTCTCCTCTTTTCCACCCCAAGGCTTCTCTCCTGAGCCCCTTTCACCCCCAGCTTCACCCACTCTGATTTCCCACAGGGATGTGCCCTCCCTGCCCACAGGTGATGTCTCTGCCCTCCCTCTGCCCTCTAAAAACTCCTTCTCCCTCTCCCCTAGACCAGCATCCCCCACTTTTCCATCCCCCTCTTGTCTCAAGATGTAAAAGCTGATGGTTCAGTGCAGAGTGTTCTGCACCTGGGGAATCCTCCCCATCCTGGAGAGTCCTGGGAATCCTCCCAGCTCCTGCAGAGAAGAGGGGGAAATGGGAATGATGGTTCTGCTGCCTGGAGCCAGCCCTCTGTGCCCTCCTCTCCCCCTCCTGGGAGAAGCTGCTGGGATGGTGTGAGAGTTCCTGGAGGGCTCCACAGCCCCTCAGTCACCTGAGCAATTTACAGACCCAGCAGCAGCTCTGCATCCATTGGAGATGCATGTCACACCTAAATAAAATAAAAAAATTCTGAGGCCTGCAGATCTATAACTCACCAACATCACAGCAGAAAATAGAAAAGAAAAAAAAAAACACAAAAAGGAAAGCAAAATAAAACTCCACTGGCTGCAAATTGCTTTCTCCAGATAAGCAGGTAATATTGAACAACAGCTGTTTTAAAGCAGGGATGTTACAGAACCTAGAAATCAGATAAAATATAAAATATCAGATACTTTTATTTATTTTTTTTTTATGCTGTCGAAACCATGCTTCTCATGAATGCCATTTGCAACCGAGTTCTACATTTGAATCCTAATTGCTCTTCTTTTCTTTTGTCTGTGCCTGTGTTCTTGTGGCTCGATGGCTCCAGATCAAGGTAGACAACCACTACGATTTTCAGGACATAGCCAGCGTGGTAGCTCTCACTCAGACCTACGCCACCACTGAGCCCTTCATAGACTCCAAATATGACATCAGGATCCAAAAGATAGGCAGTAACTACAAGGCATACATGTGAGCCAAATCCTTATGTTCTTTCCTGCTTTTGTGTCGGAACTGGTGAGCCCCAGGGAGATTAAAGGGCGTTAGATGAGTCTCTGAGCTGATGCCTCCCCTGTTTCCCTGCCCCACTCTTTTTCCCGTTTGGAATTCCAGCTCTGTTTGGTGTCAGGAGCAATTTTGGAAGAGCCAGCCGTGGTAAATTTGTCATGCTGGAGCAGAAATGTTTCTTCTTCGCAGAAGAAGCAGTCGGCCCTAAGGGACAGCAAAAATAAGTTAAAATGACAGCCTGTTCCTCCTACCTTTTATTTATTTTTAAGTTTCTGCTCAGAAACTCTGGGTTCATCCAAATGCTAAAAGCCTAGCACTCATTTTTTTCCTCCAGATCCCTCCATCCACTTAAATCCCACACCAGGATGAAATACGGATCCGTTATTACAAAACATCGTGGAAAGGAGAAGATTTACCAAATGCCTGGAGAATTCTTCATGTGCACATGCATATACATGATGTCAGGAGAATATTGTTCTCCAGCTGGTTCTCATTTTTGCTCTGTGACACAGGAACAGAGCACTTAGAGAGCCACCACAGAAAATACCAGCTGAACATTTGTTTTTGGAGTTTAAAGGCAGTTATTAAGAGCCTCGGTTTTATAATTTTGTGGGAAATTGTGGTTTAAGTGGATCCATGAGTCACCAAGCACTGGTGCTTATCGTCTGTCAGGAGAGATTATGGCCCAAAAAGCCCCAAAAGCAGGACTGGATCCCTGTAAACACCACAGCCCCTCCGGAGGCTGGGTGACACACACACAGCTGCCCCGGGCACCCGGGCAGGACCCAGCTGACTTCAAGGAAATGCACTTTAAAAGGGTCACACACAACGTAAAAGTACAGAAATACCAAAGCCCTGTGCCTGAATCTCCCCTCCAAAAGCAGTGCTGAGAGCCCAGGGCTTAAAGGGCTTTGATCAAAAGGTCAATAAACCAAAAGTGAAGCACCTCAAGCAAGGGAAGAGTGCAGGAGGATCAAACCACAGAGCAGGCTGCCTACCCAAGAATAGCAGCAGACATTGCTAAATATTTTTCTGATGACAAGTCCCTGTCCCAGCAATTTGGATTGGGTACTGTAAGTGCTGCTAAATAAAGCAGGAAGGTGTTGGAAAAGGGGAAGCTTGAGTTACTAGGAATTGTTTAGCAGCTCTAAAACAGCTCTTCCTTCTTGCAAGGGCCAAACCAAGTGCAAACACGTTAAGCCCAAGTGTAAAGCACTTAAAGGTGTAGGAGTTGTTTTATTTGTCATTCAGTGTTTGGCTAAAGAGGAGGAAATGATGCTGTGAAAGGTTCTTGGCAATTATCAGAAGAGAAGAAGGGTGGGAAACCTACATATTTGATATATATAATTACAGAAATCGTCTCTGGGGCTTAGGGTGTCTGGTTGGGTAGTTTTGGACCAGTTCACCGTGGTCTCTTGTTCTGGAGTCCATCTGTGTCAAACCCACAGTTTCCTGAGGCTCCACCAGTTGGTTCTGTGCCTGCAGCATTTCTCAGCCCTCCTCTGGTCCCTGCAGCATCCTCACAGCCAGCCAAGCATCCCCTGGGAGGCTTCTGCGGGAGCTTTTCCCACTGAGGAGTGAAAACAGGGCTCAAAGCAAACCATCTTTGCCTCTCCAGTCAGTGGTGCTGGGATTGCATCCCTGCAGATGAAGTCAATTCTCACCCCAACCCTTCAGGATGCCTTTTTGCCCTGATTTGGTCTTGTCTTGACTCCTAAAAGACACCCAAAAGAGTCCCTCCTAATGAATTCCTGCGAGAAGTCTATGAGAGAACTGAGCTGTGACTTGTGAGATTTTCTCTCTGATGCAGGATGGGTGTGTAGGGTAGGAATGAACCTAAAATTAGTAATTTTCAAGCAGGCAGAGGTATATAAACATCACCTTAAAAATGGAGCAGAAATCACAACTTAACCTTATTGCTGGGCAAGGTTTCCTTACACAGCACTCTTCTTTCTCTTCTCTTCTCTTCTCTTCTCTTCTCTTCTCTTCCTTTCTCCCACACACACAAAGGACGTGGCACCACAGAAGAACTTTCTGCTTTAAAACCCAAACTTTACGAGGCTCCCAGAGAAAAGCCAGCATTCCCCCACAATTGCTGCTAACCCTCATAATTAACTTAATGGAAAAATGGAGAGAAAGCTCTCGCTGCTGCTGCCTGATGTACTTTTAATACATTGCAGATGTTCCCGTGATTTTACTAACTGGAAACACTTCATAACTTGTATCCATAGCCCATTCCCAGTACAGCATTTAGCTTTCTCAAAGCAGCAATCTTCTCAGCCCTGGTAGCAGTCCTAAGGTCTGAGGAGAAAAAAAAATAAAACCACTTTACATGGATATTTTCTTTCTTAGGGATTAAATAGAAGGTGAACTGACTCAGGGTGTTTAGATTACATCAGTAAACAGCAAAGAGTGAAAACCAGAGGACAACCCAAAATGCAGCTCCAAAGCACACCTGAAATCCCTTCAGAGGTGTTAGAAACACAAATATGTTTCTTTTCAAGTGTTGGGACACAGCCCTGCAGTGGGGTGGGTTTGAAAGGAGAAGCTGCAGCTTGGTGCCATTTCCCTTTGCAGTACCAGTGTGTCAGAGATAATTCAGTGCCTTTGTAGCTGGCAGCAGCTCATTTCTAACACTGCCCCTTCACTGGAGCAGGCTGGGTATTTAAAAAAAAAAAATCTTAAATAAATAAATGGGGAACAGAAATTTCACAGCATTGTCATTCTCTGCACCTCCAGCGAAGCATTGCTGACAATGCCCTTCCAACCTTGATCTGTGAGAAGCTGCCAGCTGGGAAAAAAGGGGTCAGGGGCATTTGATAGTGAGAATATGGAACTACTGGCTGTCTTTGTAATGTTTTCCCCCTTTCAGGAGAACTTCCATATCCGGGAACTGGAAGACAAACACGGGCTCTGCCATGCTGGAACAAATTGCTATGTCAGATAAGTAAGTCCAGTCTCGTGTAAAAGGTAATTTTAAAAAAAAATATTAATGGTGTTTTATTTTAAGTGGATTTTTAAGGAATCCCGTGGTTGGTACACAGTTCACAGTAAGTGCATGTCTGGTGGGGGAAAAGAATCTCTCAGTTGGGTGGAAGGGCAGAGCCAGGAGCTCGTGTGGCTTGTCCCAGAGTTAAGGACCCCCACTCAGGAGCCCTGGGTGTTAGGTGAGCCCTTGGGCTCCTACATCCACATCTGCACCTGGAAAACTGCTGGAATTCCCTTCAGAAAATTGAATTTCACAGACTCACCCCGTCAGTCATTTCTCCTGGCTCATTTGCCCTCCCTTACCCTTTACTCTTGCACTTTCCTCCTTCTACATCCTGAGCAATGTGCTCTTCACTTTGCCTTTTCAAATCCCATTTCTCTTTCCTACTCTCAATCCCAAATTCCTTACTTTTCATTTTATAAATTTCCACTGAACTGCCCTGTGAGGCTTTTCCCTGTTGCTGGGATACACCCAAGCTTTATTTCCCTTGTGCCATCACTCCAGCTCTGTACTTCGGTTTTGGCTTTTCCTTTTCTCTCCCATTCTTATCCTGGATAATTCTTGAAAACAATTATGCAGCACCACTTTGAAGCTCAGAACTCTTTTCTCAACACTCCACAACTCCTGAACCTCTTTTGCCTGCAAAACAAAATCTGAGAGGCTTTTGGATGGCTACGAATTTCCTGTCGTTCAGCTTCTCCAAAGGCTGCCACCAGTGGAAGCTGAAATAAAGTCTGCACAGTGAAAAGTGTAATTTAAAAGGTGTTTTAAAGTTCAACAGTAGTGCTGTTCTGGGGGATTGCTGGTTTGGGGTTTTAAGTCTGGAACCTACAACTTGGTGGCTGTTATGAGCTGAGGGAAACACAGGAACTGAAGCATTGGCTGCCCTGGAAAGGTGAAAACAAGAGAGACGGGAATTCCAGCTCCCTGCTGTCCAACCCCTGTCTAGACTGTGTCCTCGCTGATCCCCCCTCTGGGCATGGACTGGAGCCACATTATTTTCCCTTTCTCATTCCCTCCAGAAAGTGAGGTTACGTCTTCCCTGGGAGGGAGAGGCAGGAGGCAGCTCTGGGGTGTGTAATTACAGCCCAGGGGCTGCGTGGGAACACAGGAGCTCCAGCTCTGCCCCGGGGAAAGCGCTGCCAGCAGCAGTGGGAAATGCTCCCCTTGTCCTGCTCCTGCTGGAAATGTTCTCTGAGCTTTGTTCCTGCTGGAAATGCTCCCCTTTTCCTGTTCCTGCTGCTCCCTGAGCTTTGTTCCTGTTCCTGCTGGAAATGCTCTCCTTGTCCTGCTCCTGCTGGAAATGCTCTCTGAGCTTTGTTCCTGCTGGAAATGCTCCCCTCATCCTTTTCCTGCTGGAAATGCTCTCTGAGCTTTTTTCCTGCTGGAAATGCTCCCCTCATCCTTTTCCTGCTGGAAATGCTTTCTGAGCTTTGTTCCTGCTGGAAATGTTCCCCTTGTCCTGTTCCTGCTGGAAATGCTCTCCTTGTCCTTCTCCTGCTGGAAATGCTCTCCTTGTCCTTCTCCTGCTGGAAATGCTCCCCTTGTCCTGCTCCTGCTGGAAATGCTCCCTGAGCTTTGTTCCTGCTGGAAATGCTCTCCTTGTCCTGCTCCTGCTGGAAGTGCTCCCTGAGCTTTGCTCCTGCTTCTTGGTGCGAGTTAATCAGAGCAGAATGGGGTTTTTCCCATTAAAACACAACAAAACAAAATTTCCTTCACGCTGATGAGGCTGAAAGTGTGGAAAAGGGGGAGGTTTTCCCCTCGGAGGAAGAAGGGGCGTGTGTGACACAGCCCTACTGTGGTGGGAGTGCTCACAGCAGAGCCAGGCACACAGGGGGGAAAAGGGGCTTTTCTGAAGAGCAGGAGCATCCAAAAAACCCTCTTGTACTGGACAAAAACCATGTTTCTCACAGGAAAAAAAAAATTATTTTCATTGCTAAGATATTACCATCAGGACCTTTTCAAACAGTTGTATCAACTTCTTTGTATTCTGCTTAAAAGAAAAAACCTTTTCCACTGGAGCAGATTTGATATAAGGAAATGTAAGGTTCACAACACAGCAGAAACAATCAGATCTGCTGCATTTTGGTTTTATACAGCCCATGAATGAGGAGGAAGTGCCCTGATGAGCAATCCTTGGCTGGACACAAATCCCAGCGTGGAAATTGAGAGGGGAAAGAGGAGCAGGGCAGGAAGGGGCAGCGAGAGGCAGAGGGGCAGCACATTCCGGGGTCACATCCCCTCCTTTAACCCCCCAGAAGAGCAGAGAGCTGTGCCAGCAGTGCCCACCTCGCCTGGCACACCTGATTTTCCCTGCCTGGGAGCAATCCTTTAATCCTTTATTGCCTGCCAGCCCCACAGCTGCTGCTCACGTTGGCTCTGGGGGAAAAAAAGAGGAGCTGTGACCTTTTGTCAAACCTACTGTGCAAAACTTGGGTTTAAAACACTCCAGGCTCCTCCATCCAAGCCCTCTCTTTCCCAATGTATTTTTCCAGCTCTTGTGTTTGTTGGCAGGAGATGGACTATTAAATATACTTTCATAAATCTGATTGATGTTGCAGCGTTTTAAAGAAAATTTCTTCATTTTTTTCAAGCCAAATATATTCTGTTCAAGGCGAGGTTTCTTGTCCTCGTGACTTTCTAAGATGCACAATATTTTACAGCAAAAGGAAAAAAAAGTTATTTATAAGCAAGTGCATGCAAAAAGCCCAGTCAGTCAGTGCATCTACAGATGTTGAAATTGTCAGGCATCCAAAAATCCCTCTTGTATTGGACAAAAACCATGTTTCTCACAGGAAAAAAAAAATTATTTTCATTGCTAAGATATTACCATCAGGACCTTTTCAAACAGTTGTATCAACTTCTTTGTATTCTGCTTAAAAGAACAACTTTTCCACTGGAACAGATTTGATATAAGGAAATATAAGGAATGTGACTTAATAAGTTTACTTGGAAAGGATGCTCTTACTGGAGATATTTATACATGAATCAGACTCTCAGCCCAGCAATGAATTTCCTCTGCTCCTACAATGAAATCAAATGCTTTGTTTATTCCAGCAGGGGATTTTTCAGTGGGAAAGGCTGTGAGGTGACAAATCCATCCCCAGGCCTCCAGGAGCAGGAGAGGGGCTGGAGGAGGAAACAGCTCTGCTTTGGGCTCATGAGTGAGCCAGGGAAAGAGGGGAAATTCATGACAAAGGAATGCTTCAAAAATGGGGGTTTTTTTTATCAAATCGTGTCCTTCAGCTGGTGACATCACCCTGCATCATTCCTGGGTCATTTCCTCCCTTCCTGGTGGGAGTCACTGAACATTCCCAGTGCTTTGGGTGTCCCAGGATTCAGTCCCTGCCTTTGGGATGTGTCACTGCAGCTCTGCACGTGGCCACAGGAATTGCCTCGCTCTTCTTTGCTGATTTACCAATCCCACCTCATCCTCTTGCTGGTCAGATGCTCTCTCTGGTCGAGGAAAAGAAAGGAAAATAAATCATATTGCTGTTGTGGGATGGGCCAAGTGTCCCTCCTCAGTCTGTGTCTCTCACCAGGACACTGCAGGATAAACTGAGGAGTCTTTATGCTCAGCACTGTGTGAAATAACCTTTTTAGGAGTTGTAGAATTCCTTGGAATTCTTTAAAATCCAGCTGGGATTTGCTGTAGTTGTCAATAACCTGGCATGAGGAACATAATCCTTGTCTGCATGCTCCACAACCCACATAAATGTCATACATTGGGTTCTACTGCACCCCCTGAGGGGTTGTCCTGCCTGGATTTCTCCTTTTGCTCGGGGCTGTGGGAATAAAACCAGCCTGGCTCCTTTAGAAATGTTGTAATTGTGGCTGGGGGCCACGATTTAAGATGGAGCCTCTTGCTCATTTTCCTGATGCAAGAACCAAACCCATCCGATGTAGTGCAAATTCTGAATTTTGCATGAATGTTATGCTCAATAAATTCTTAGGTGAGCCTCTCGAAAACCAAGAGCCTGATGAGATACTCACAGAGAAAATTATTTTTATGAAACAGGTACAAGCTTTGGGTTGACACCTGTTCTGAAATATTTGGTGGTTTGGACATCTGTGCTGTGAAAGCTGTGCACGGCAAGGATGGAAAAGATTATATTTTTGAGGTAAGCAATCCCACCTTTTTTTTTTCTTTTTTTTTTCTTTTTTTTTCTTTTTTTTTAATTTTTTTCTTTTTTTCTTTTCTCTTTCCAATATATGCTTTTACATGTCACAAACACCTCAGGGAAGAACCTTTCTGATAGCTGGGCATTGGCTTATTTGTGTTTCAGGCCAGGCTGTGTATTTTTTGAGCACTGTTTCAATCATGACACAAAAGCCACAGGTCCAAATTAGTGGCAGCACTTGCTGGAAAATGAAACCCTAGAGATGGGAATGTCTCCTGGTGTTTGAGGAAATGTACACAAAGTGCAAAACAAAACCAAATGTGGATGGCACATCTTCCCAACCCTTGTGATACCTTTCCTGAGCAGCCTCACCAGCTTTTCCTGGAAGGTTTATAGATAGCACCATCCCAAGGGAACCCCAACAAAATTATACCTTGCTGTGGAAAGGGAGATTAAGAACAAAGTGGAAACAACTTCACTGGTTTTTTTTTTTTCTAGCCTAAATATTGCCCTGAAGATCTGAATCCTTGTGAATCAGAAGTTCCTGTTTGGGGGTAATTTTGGAAAGTTGAAGCTTTTCTTTACTTTGAGTTTTTTTCTGGAGAAACATCACTTTGTGTACCCATAAAACAAGTTTTCTTCACTTTCCTACCACACAACCCCTTCAGCAGCTTCCATGTTCCCAGGATTTTACTCAGGAGGTGGGCAAGGATCTCCAGAATCCCCCCACTCCAAGATGAAGTTGATCAAAGCTTTTTAAAAGCAAAATAGCCACTGCAAATTCTGTACTGAACCAAGGGGCTGCCTCTGAACAAACCCCCTGATTTCCCATGCCACAGACAGCCACACTTTCTAAACCCCAGAACTCCAAGAACTGCAGGATCCATCAGGAGCTGGGTTTGCAGAGCATTTTAATCAGGGTGCAGAATAGATGCTGCAATTAAAAAAAATAAAAATAAAAAAAATGGATGGAAACGAGATAATTCCTGCTGTTGTACGGAATCAGCTGAATTGTCTGGGAGATGGGAATGCTCATCAGCAAGGGCATTCAGAATCTGTAAAAGACATTGAAATGTGGGGCTGTTTGCAGAGCTCACATCCAGCAGGACATCTGTAAAACTTGGGATCATGTGGTGCTACAGAGGCAGCTCCCATCAGCAGCAATTTGAGCAGGACCCTGGGCTACAGAGAGGGCTGGAAAAGCGTCTGCACCAAGGTTGGGAGAATTCCCTCCTTTTGTGTCCCCTCAGTGAGGGAAAACAGACTCTGTCAGGGCTGCCTCGTGTGTGCTGCACTCGAGGGGGCTGAGCAGGACCCACAGATCCTGGGCTGCACTCCCATCCTGGGAGCTGTGCCCTGCTGCTCCCATGGGATGCCACATCCACGGAAAAGCTGAGTGGTTTGGGACCATGGGCACCTAAACCCTGCAGAGATCACCTGAGCAGCAGCACACAGGCTGCAAGGTGGATGAAACCCAGCTTGCAGATTGGTTCTTCCCCATCTTCACTGGGAATTTTCCAGCTGTGTGACCTCCAGCAGGAGGGCACAGCTGTGTGTCACCCACCCTCTGAGGGAATGGGAATCAGGGGGGAATTCTGCTGAGGTACCCTCCAGATACCCAGTCCAGCTTTGCTGAAGGATGAAATATTGAAGTGAAATCATTATTCAAGCACAAAACCTGCGTTTTTCTGTGAAGCTTTGGGCTCTTTGTAGTTTTTCAGGGGGTGGATGTAAGAGGTAACTTTGCTTTTAACAGAACAGGTTTTCTAAATGTGGCTGCCTGGAAAAAGCTGCCTTCTCCAGAGGAACACAGAGCTTCTTCCTGCCTGTCACTGCCCTGCTCCAAGGAACTGTCTCCAAACTCCTCCCAGGACTAATTAAAGGCTGGCTCAGCCAAGCAGAGGGGCTGGCAGGATGAGGGCCAGATTATGACTCGGTGTAACAGCCTTATCTCTTCATTTAGAGTCTGTTCTTCCCCCCTCCATGGGAATTCTCAGCTGCCAAGCATCAGACAAGCTGTGGAAACAGGGTTTTTATTCACACATCTCTGCAGCAGGCAGATATTTCACTGGCTCCCCTCTTCTTCCTAATCAGACATCAAATCAGGGTTAAACTTTCAACTTCTTAAACATAAGGACTTCTTCTCTTTTTAAATTAACACTTCTGAGGTTTCAGCACCAGGAGGAACAGAGCACTGTTTATGTTTCTGACCCCACTGGATGGTATCTTTTCTGTTTCATTCTTGGAAAACCAAAGCTCTGGGAAACTAAACACAAGCTCAGAGCGTGGTGATGAGAGCACTGAGAGAAAACAAATGTAGGAGAATCCTTCACCGTGGCCTCCCAGAAGTCTCCCAAATTCTTCTCCACACTGAACAGGCTGCTGCAGGTGTCTTATTGCCATTGGTCCATTTTGCCCTGAGCTAAATCAAAATTAGCTCCCTAGTGGTTTGGGTTTTTTTATGACTTAGAGAGATACAAACTGGATTTCATGAAGGAAACTTTCAGCCACTGAAAAAGCAACACACGAAATGAGGAAGCAGTGCTTGTGCACAATTGTGTGTGAAGTTCTGCTCTTGGCCTCAAATTCTTCCTGCCAAGCGCTCAGAAGCTCAGCTACTTCTTCTGTCTTCCCATCCAGGACAGAGTAGCCTCTGCTCATGTTGGGGAGGGAGATAAATCCAGCTGAAATAGCTGATAAACTCAGCAGCCTCTCCCAGTTTGTGGTCTGTTCACAGACCAAAGGGAATGGTTTTGCCCAGTTCTCACCCTCCCAAGCATGGACCTGCAGAATCACCCTGATTTAATTCCCCCTTCCTCTGTCCTTAGCACTTATCCAGCCTTCTGCTGGAATTCCTGGCTCTTTCCCTCAGGAGATCCACATGTCCAGTCAGCCTCCCTGGGCACTGCTGACCAACAGCCCCTCTGGCTGCTCCCTCGTGTTCCTCCTGTATTCCAGCATCCTGGGAATCACCTCCCTCTCCCACTGCATCCCCCACAGCTCTTCACCTCTGCCCTCCCTTTAACCTCCCCAGCCCTGCCTTTCCCAGCACCATTTGGGCTGAGTCTTCCCAAAGCTCTGCCCAGTTCCTCCCAGTCCTTGGGGCTGAGCTCAGGACACAGCAGAGCTGGGGGTGGGCAGTGGCACTGGGAATTTCTCCCTCAAACACGAGGGACCCCTTGCAATTACTGATATCTTTTAATTGCTCTGGCTGCCTTATAAACCCCATCCCATTTCCTTTCCCAATCATAGAGTTAAACAGAATTTCTCTTCTACTTCTTCTTCTTCTTCTTCTTCTTCTTCTTCTTCTTCTTCTTCTTCTTCTTCTTCTTCTTCTTCTTCTTCTTCTTCTTCATCTTCTCCTTCTTCTTCTTCTTCTTCATCTTTTTCTTTGTCTTCTTCTTCTTCATCTTCTTCTTCTTTTTCTTCTTCTTTGTCTTCTTCATCTTCTTCATCATCTTCTTCTTCTTCTTCTTCTTCTTCTTCTTCTTCTTCTTCTTCTTCTTCTTCTTCTTCTTCTTCTTCTTCTCGCCAGTCTCAGTCTTGCAGCCCAAATTTCAGCTGTTTACCTTTTCCATGGCTATACACACTCAGTCCCAGGGTGATAAGAGAAATTCATCCCACAGAAGTGGCTGCTGAAGGGAGAATATGCTGATGTATAAATGGGAGTTCACAGTGATATGAATTCAGTGACTGCATTTCACAGGGACCCCTGTTTTTACTGGCACCTGCAAAAGCAACACACTTGATTTTATAAATTACAGATGTCCCCTTTTTATTTTTTCATGAAATCCTCTTAGTGGGAAACTCCAATATTTGAAACAGCTGAACTACACACTGAACTAAAAACTGGCTGGGTTTAAATGGGATTTTAAATCTAGCACAGATTATTGCTGTAAATAGACTGTTTATAAACAGGGAGCTTTGTGTATATTCAAACTTTGTCAGGTCTTCTGAAGGAGGGGAAGTGCCAGCCTGACATTCCTGTAGTCACTCATAGGACTGAAAAGCTGTTGGTGTTGCCCAGAATATTCTTAAGATTCATTTATATGAAATGCACTGATTCCTGTTTGTTGTCGTTAACTCTTGTGCTGGGAATGGAAATTCTCTGAAAAGAAGAGAAAATGCACCAAAAACCACCAAGTAAAGCACCCACCTTGATCTCAGCTGCTTTGCCAGGCAGTGGCAGAGGTGCTCAGCAATCTTTGTGCCACTGTGGCCACAAACCAAAGTATTTTAACAAGGCCAAAACCTGTCCAAGTGATAAGGGAATGATAACGGAACATGGCTCTGGGGTTTGATACCAAATCTGTTTGAATCTGTCTCAATATGTGATTATGCCTGAAAATTCTTCATTCAGGGAGTGTAAGAACTTCTCTACTGGAGTGGACATGAAGATCTAACACCTCAAGGCTCCCTGTTCTCACTTTTCCCACAAGTTCTGCTGAACACCACAGCAGCATCTCCCAAAGGAAGCTGATGTGTGAACTTGCAGTTGTAGAAGTACTTAAAAGCAGAGATTTAGTCCAAACCCAATCCTCCTACCTTAATCCTGCCTAATCCTTTGGCAGGACCTTTTTGGAGGCAATTTATTTCACAGTCATTCCAAGTAATTGTTTTAATGTAGGTGGATGGTAAACAAAGGGAGGTTTTCTTTGCATGCTTGTGAAACTTTTAACTGATGTTGGCTGAGAGGGGGCTTCACCTACACCCTAGAGTGCATATTTTTAAATGCTGCCCTCATTAAAACAGATTTTTGGAGCCCAGACATCACTCCTGCTCTGAAAATCAGATGGTTTGCAGCAGACAACCCAACATCCAACACCCTTCACTCCAAAACATCCCATTTTCAGTCATTAGTAGCACTTCACAGTCCTGGCACTTTAGCTCCCTCCAGGCACCCTGCAAATTCCTCTCGCAAGACACAGCTCAGGATATGAGGGAGTGGGTCTCTAAAGTGCTAAAACAATTTTAAAAAATAGCAACAATCGAGCAGAAATTAATATTAAAGAGCCACTCAGCCTGCAAGGCTTCATTTCCCCCCTTCAGAAATAGCAGCTCCTATTGGTTCAGTGCTTTTCTCTCAAGGAATTGAAAGCACTGGGATGTTCCATTTATAAGGATGTTAAAATGTATGGCAAACTTTGAAGAACCTTTCAGTGCACTCATTAAACATTTCTTCACTGCTGTTGATGTGGCCCCAGAGTGGGGGAACCATTCATTCAGAGGAAACATTTGTTCTGGAGCTCAATTATTATTGCATTGTTTGCTCTGGGGTTATTTTAAAGCCTTTTGGCTGTGAGGAAGCTCAGAGGGGACCTCCTAGATCTGAAAACCCCAGCACGAGCCTTGCCAGAGCTTTGGTTTGCCAACACACAATGCCAGCGAATCCTGTAAGTGAACAAAGAGGAGGAAAATGGAAATGATTTGGGACTTCAAACTAATCCCATCATGGGAACAAAGTAGCCTTTGTCACTCGGGGAGAATTTCTGCAGTTTGAAAAGCTCAGGGTTAGGTCATATGATTTATAGTGCAGCTCCTTCCCAGCTACTGCAAGGTGCAATGTTCTTTTAAACCCAAATGTCTCTTTAAACACCCAGCTCCTGAGTCTAATTCCTAGAATCCCTTGAATGTCTACAAGAAGGAAGGGAAAACTGTGTTTTCTGCTAAAAAAGGAAAGGTTTTGTGGAGGTTGGGGGATTGAGTTTTGCTCCCAGTAAATCCCTCCCACTTCAGGAGGGATCCCTACAGTGTGGGTGTGTTTGTGATCTTCACCCTGTGCACCCCTCAGACAACAAAATCCTCCCACCCAGACCTGGGAGAAACACCAGAGTGCAGCACTGAGGGGACATGGACGTGCCCTTGGATTGCAGCTTCTCAAAAGTGAACTAAATCCTGTAATTTATTTCAGTAGGAATGCCCAGTGTGAATAAGAGCTGGGGTTATTATGTCATGCTTTTATTTCCCCTGAAACAAACACAGATGTGGCAGAAGTGGATACACTGGAGAAATAGCAAATATTCTGGAGAAACAGAAAATATTCTGGAGAAATAACAAATTTTGTGGAGAAATAAATATTCTGGAGAAATAAAAAATGTTCTGGAGAAACAACAAATATTGTGGAGAAATAGCAAATATTCTGGAGAAGTAACAAATATTCTGGAGAAACAACGAATATTCTGGAGAAATGGCAAATATTCTGGGGAAATGGGAAATATTCTGGAGAAGTAACAAATACTTGTCACTCACTGAAGTGGCAGAATTCAGGATGAGTTTATTCATCTGAATAGCTGCAATGAGTAACCCCTGAGCACTATTAACCTGTCACCTTTAGAATGGGAATGTCCCCGTTTCTCTCTGCCTCTCTTCCATCCTGCTTTCTTTGTAGAAATTCTTACTTTTTCTTCACAGCCACACTACTTTTTAAGACAGGTTATCAATAATGACAAGGTGTTATTTAAAGCTTTTTGTGAATCGCTAAGGACCCAGATTCCCCTGGGAAAATTCCACAAATTTCTAGGGAGCTGAAGTTTGATTTTGCATTTCCACGTTGGACTTCAGCTCATGAACGTGGTGTGAGCCACCAGAGCGGTCAGGGGAGGAAACCTCCAGCTGAGACAGGAGAAGGGTTGCTTCAGACCACTGGGCAGCTTGAGAAATCTCATTTTCCTTGTCAGCCCTGTGCTTCCCACTGCTGCTTCCCTCCCCAGCACTGACATCCCGTTGCCTTTGCAGGTGATGGACTGCGCCATGCCCCTGATCGGGGAGCACCAGGCCGAAGACAGGCAGCACATCACCGAGCTGGTCGTAAGCAAAATGAACCAAATGTTGTCCAAAACTCCTATTCCATCTCCTCAGAGACCCACTGCCACTCAGCAGCCTCAGGTAGGAGACTTGTGCTTTTCAAACAGAGCATCTTGGTCTGTCATTTTTCAGCTCAACGTCTTCCTCTGAGAATTCGGACACCTGTGGAAACTCAAGGATCTGAGGACTTCCCAACACCTTTTTTAAAAAATATTTATTATATTTTTAATTTATATTTTAGTGAGATTGTCTCCAGGTAGAATCCAGAAGTGCAGGTGTTGCTGTGTTTCTGTCAGGAAATGATCCCCGTGGGTTCCAGGAATTTCCAGGCTTTGTACAGTTTCCTTTCAGTCCCATCTATAAAATACCATGGAAATGCTAAGAAGCATGGAAAACCCTTGCCCTGAGAAAGAATACTGACAATAATTCTTGTTCTTGTGAGAAATTAATTACATTATAATCTTTTTTAAATTAATTACATTATAATCTTTTTTAATCTGCTGCAATGCACGAAAATACCTTGGAAATCTAGGAAACTCCTGAAATATGTTCAGCATAGTAGAAAACGTGGGTCAAAGGTTGCAAATAGGTGCATTTCTTTTATTTTTTCTTGCTGGGACTGACAGTTAACGTGTGGGGATGCTGAGTTGTGCCCCCAGCCTTGGCACCAGAGCTGCCTTCCAGGGATCACCTTTGTGTCTCCATTTCCGTGCTTGCAAAGTGTGGGGTTTATTTTACTGATCCTTTCCATAAACCCAGGGAGTGGGGCTTTTTTGTGAAAGGCTCAGCGAACAGCAGAGTCTGGGGAGGTGCGGATTTGCTGGGTGGAATGTGATGGATGAGGAATTGGGTGGGTGTCTGTTTTACTGTTTAAATAGAAACCAGTAACAAGTGGTGACCTGGGGCTCTGTGCCTAAAAGGGGCTTATAAACCCCTTTTTACCAAGACTGAGTGGCAGGAGGATGGTTTTAAAACAAAAAGGATTCGGATTAGACACCAGTTCTTTGCAGTGAGGGTGGCAAGGAACAAGAACAGGTTGTGCAGACAGGCTGGAGGTAAAACACCATCAAACCCACCCTGCCCATGACCTGTGCAGGGCTCTGGTGCTGCCCTGGGCCTCTGCCCTCCCCAAGGATCAGCTGAACCCCAGAATCAGCCAAACTGGAAGGCAGGAATTACCAAGCCTAAATCAAGGACCTATTTTTGCTCCCAGCAAGGCTCCACACCAGGTAAACAATTTGAGAACAATTTTGTGGCACGCCTCAGACAGACCAGTCTTTGAGGCAGAATGACTAATTTGTTCTTCAAATATCTCATCGTGCCTTCAGATATAAAAATACCCCATCCCACATGAAAAAAAGAAGCAGCAGTGTGGCTTCTATTTATGTTGCAGCCACTTGAAACTAAGCACAAAATTGTTTCAGCCACAGAGCCACATACAATGGAGAAGTTTCCATCCAACATGAGTCAAGTCCATTGTAAAGGGCACCGAGAAAGACAAGAAGGGGGAAAAATAAATCACCTGGTGCCAAAATAGCTCCTTTTCGGAGCAGCAGATTCTCCAGGTGTTAAAGTGAAGCAAAGAGGCAAATTTGGAGTTGCCCAGTCAAAAAAAGTCAACATAATTTAAAGCAGGAACAGACATCGCTGTCACATTCATAGATTCACTTTTGATATTTCACATTTTGGGGGAAAAAATTTGGGGGAAAAAAAATGCAATTTCTTGGGTATTCCCGGATTTCAGAGCAGCCAAGGGAGGAGGAGTGTTTCCTGTTACTGCTGCCATCCAAAGGAACTGGCTCTTTGTTGTGTGTAAATAGAGCTTCCAAGCATTCCCAGAGAAAAACCGCCTACCTGAGTCCAGAATGAAAACAGGAGCCAAGCAGCATTTTCAGCAGGTTCCTAAATTCCCCAGTGCCACTCAGCATGTCCATGGAAAGGGTTTTTTTGCTCTTAAACCCGAGTTTTTGGGTGAATGCAGAGATAATATTCTGGGATGTTGCACTTCTGGTAGGTTCCTGTTTGGTTTAGGTCAGTTCCTGAAGGATTCATCCTTTACTGATGGCAGTAAACTCCATGTTAATCTTCTTTTTCTTAGCCTATCCTCACATTATCGATTGCACTTGAGTAAAAAAAAAGCTGTGAAAACCACAGAACCTTCAGAATATTTGCAATATCTGTTAGGTTTCCTCTCAGTTAATCAGACTCTTAAAATTTGCCTCGTTATATCAGTTTAGGGCAGGTAAAGGGAACCTGATTTTCTGCTGAAGATTCTGTTTGCAAACACACATTAATCTTCCCAGCTTTAGGGGAAAACCATGAAAGGCATTTTTTTAGAATTTAAAGCAGACAACTCGTCACGTGTAGTTGATTTTTAGCTGGGTTTTGCTAAGAGTAAGATCAGTCTGTTAAAACAAAGCTGCCCCTTCCATTTTTGAAGAGAATTCTCCTTTTCTAATGTGAGAAATTATTTCCTGTTCTTGAGAAAGAAATTATTTCCCATTCTTGAGAAAGAAATTATTTCCCATTCTTGAGAAACCTCCCACTGATCTGCAGGGCAGGGGAACTCTGCCCATTTCTACAGGGGGCACAAAATGCAAAGCCAGTGATTTACCCCAAAATCTGCTCCATGACTGGCCTTGGAAACCAAAGAACTGGAGGAAGAGCACCAAAGAGAAATTGCTGTGTTTGGCTACTTCTGCTTATGGAGGAGCAGCCTCTGGTCAATCACACAGCTCCAGATGGGCCATGGTTGGAATTTCCTTGTTATCCAGGGGGTTTAAAAGTGTTTCTAACCTAGTGCAGGCTGTAGCACTGGGAGGGCTGGGTGTAAAAGCATGCCCACAGTGCTCAGTCCCACTCCAATTAAGTGTCCATCAGGAAAGAAATCAATGATTGGGAAAATCAGCCTTTGTTTAGCAGCAGGCAGCCAAGTCCTGGTGGGAATGGTTGGCCCTGCAGTGTGCCCTGAAGGCTGGCAAGGCTCTCCCTGTCACAGTGCCAGAGGGAGCAAACTCCAAAGGGAAACCTCAGAGGGCTTGGGGTTGTTAGTCCCATTAAATCTGAACTATCTGAGTGGGGAGATGTTTCAAATTCATGTTTTGGATGTTACCTGTTTATTTCCCCTACAAACACCTGCCCAGACTCTGCAGCAGGTTCTGCTGGTGCACAGAGGGCACAGGGGCTGGCCAGGAGCAGGCTCAGAGAAATTCTATCTGACAAAACCACATATGGTCCAAAAAAATCCTCCACACAATGAATTTTCCTCTATTATTTAAAAACAGGATAGCTTGTTTTACCCCAAACCATGCTGAAAGTTCCTAAGAGAACTTGATCTAGGAATATGATTTTAAAAGTCTCCCATAAGCAAACCTGCTCCACTTGCAGGCAATAAAATTGTGGAAATCTAAATTTCTGTACCTTTCTGACCTCTTTGACTACTTTTGGCAGGTCTTTAGAGAAGCCTTTTTCAAAATTTTTCCCCAAAAAATCAAGCAAATGGGTTCCAGCACCCACTGAATAGCCAGTAGAACCACTTATCTCTGCCTCCAGGAAACACCACTGGCCAAAGTTCTGCTCTGGGTTTGCAGAGCTGTGCAGGAGGTGGCTCAGTGCAGGCTGGCTCAGGCTCATTCCTGGACAATAAAACAAAACAATAAAGTCAAACAAATCAAACAGTAATGGTCAAACATCAGAGGTGCCCGCCAGGTGCTGGGGTGGGTTCTGCAGAGAAAATGACATTGTCCATGAGAATCACCATAAAATGCAAATGTTTTTGGGTGTGTGAGCAGCTGGAGCTGAGGGAAATCCTGCTGGGAAAATGTTCATTCAGTCTCCTGTTGCATTGCCCAGGAAAGAGCAGGGGATTTGTCACCTTTGATGGAAGGGAAGAAGGAAGGGATATCCAATATCCAGGACACGATGGCATCACAAAGAGCAGAGCATTCCTGGCCACATCCTGCTCCTGTCTGGTGTGAAAGGCAGGAGTGGCACAGTGCTAATAAACCAATGATAAACCAATGTATTCTCCATCCCCTGACCCCTTCTAGGATGTTGTTTTTCCACGTTTATTGTCCCGTGCCCAGAGAGAAAATTACACGTGGCCATAGTGCAGGTAACAAAAAGTGTGAATTCCAGAGAGAAAAGCAATCCATCAGCAAACTCCCTGTTCTGGGTTCCCATAGGATTGGTCCCAGCTCTGTAACCTTCCACCTCTGGGATTTTTTTAAAGGAAACCACTTGTGATGAGCAGCAGTTTGCTTAATCTCACTGAAGTTTGGATGACGAGCAGAAATGCATTTATTTGGTTTGATCTCAGCTGAAGAGAACACATTTAACTGGGGAGGGTCCCCTCATGGAGTTCTGGGGTAGTGGGGAGCTCAGCATTAGTCTGCTTCTAGGAGGGAAATTCTCTGCACTAAATTTGGGGTGTGGGCCTTCTCCCCAAGTTATTTTTTGCTTTCACAGTCCTGTAGAGGTTCACTCCAATTCCCACCCTTGATTAGAAGAGAAACCCTTGGTCAGAATAGGAGCTGCCTGCTGAAATAAACCAATTAAAAGGCCACACTGAGCTATCCTGTGTGAGAGAGGGTGAGTGGAGGGGCTCACTGGGGGTCCTGCAGAGCCCCCCATGGAATTGGGTCTTCAGGAGGCTGCGAAATGACCTGACACCCCCCAAACCCACCCATGCTGCATTCCCTCCTCTCAGGAGGAGATGGAAACAGGGGACAAATGGCCACCACGGGGCCAGAAAGCTGCTGTGCCCAGGTTTGTGGAACTGCCCCCTAAAAACCCTCAAGATGAGCCCGAGTCCTCTTTGCTCCAGGAGGGCAGCCCAGAGACCCTGCAGAAATGGGGTTTTACTGCATCCCTCTGCTGTGGGCTCTCTGTGCAACTGTTCCTCATTCCACACTCTCCCCTGAGGTTCCCCTGAGTGCCCCAGCTTGGCCATGGGCACACAGACTGTCCAGGTGGGGACCAACTGAGCATCTCCTGGAGTTTGCTTGAGGTTTCCCCTGGTCCTTGTGCACCTCCCAAGGTCTGTGGGCACTCTGGGAGCCATCAGTGCCTCCAAACACCTCCCTGGCCCATCCCCACCACTTCCACTGCCCATAAAAGTCCTTTTAAACAGCAGCCCTTGGTAGGATAAATTGCATTTCTTATCTAAACCCTCACAGGGTGCTTGTGGATGCCTCCCTAAATATATTGGTAGAGAATCTTTATCAAAACTCACACAGAGCAAGGCAAAATATTGCTGGGGCACATAAATCACACAGCACAAAACGCAACACCTTCCAAAGGGTGTTTAAGTCCAAAAGCCATTCCAAAAACTGTCATTTTTCATGGAGGTGGTGCCCCCTTTGCTGCAGTTATTTTGGGTTTTTTGCATCCCAGCGACACCTTGTGGGTTTTCTTGTGGAATCAATGAGCTGGGGAGTTCTCTATTATTTTTACAAGGTTTTATGTCATATTCCACGGGCCAAATCACATTTTTAAAAAGGTATTTTCTACATATTTTACAAATCAGCAAATTCTCCCTACTGGAAAAAAATTTTCACCATGCTATTGTCATGTATTTAAAAAAAAAAATCTTTGCATTATTTAAATATGGAATAAAATCTAATAGGCTACCTTAATGTGCACATACATAAGTATTTATATATATATATATATATATATGTATACACACACAGAGTTTATCTGTGTGAGCTTATTTTATTCAAAAGGGGTTTTTAAACTCTTGGTCGTTTTATGGCAGTGAAAATATAAGAGCAGCTGTTACTCTTTCAGATCCCAATATAACCATATGGAATTAGGAAAAGCAGCAGAAAATAAACAAGCAGGAGCCTGGGCTGGCCACATCCTTGTAAAAGGCCACATTTGGGGCACAGTTCATGCCAGTAAAATTTATTTATCACAAGTATAAAATGATGGGGTGTTTTTTTCTACACTGAGGTTGTTTTGTCCACCTTTGAACAGGGCAGGTTCTGCATGTGAGGCACAGGGGCCACACCAGAGGCAGGAGCCAGCTGTAGCTGCTGGATGAGGGGTGTTCATGTGCTTAAAGCAGCCCCCATTTCATTAGCAAAGCTTCATTAATTCTGAACATCTGAACTCCACATGCAGGCATGGCAAGGTATCAAAACCACAACGTTCATGAAGGAAAATAAATCCTGAAACCTTTAAATATCAATAAGGACACAACATATCAATATTTGAGGGGGAATTTGGCTAACAAAGTGACTGTGGAAGTGACAAGAATTGGTTTAAAATCCTTCCTGAGCTCCTGCACCAGCAGATGGAGTGAGAGTCAAGGGAGGCACAGGGGAGCTGCTCAGAGCTGGCTTTGAGTCTCCCCCTGAAACAGAGACCCCAGGTGAAAAACTGGGGATCAATCTCTGCACAAACCCTCTGGGGTTGCAGCTGGGAGTGCATCCAGCACATGAGGGGGGTTAAATCACTCTGATAACGCTGATCCTGCTTGGCTTGGTTCCTTCCCTGGGCCAAGAACGAGCCAGGGGTGCCTTCCCAGGGCCCTGCTGAAGGGATCTGGTGCCCTTCACATATAGAAGACACAAACTGTCATCTATTAAAGGTTTAGAGCTCTTTGGTCCAAGTTTCTACTGACCTCAACAGAAATTTGGCCAAATGAAACAAAGCTTTCTGGGTGTAGCCTGATCTGTTAAATTTTTATTTTGTAATTTCTGAGTGCTCTACATTGAGTATCACCAGCAGGGTACCTGGAAAAACAACTGATTTCTGCAGACAGGGCAAGCCAACTGGGTAAGAGAGAGCTGCTCACAAAAGTACTCCCTAGAGGGGAATCCCAAAGGAAAAAGCCCCTGACAGGGTCAGGCTTCAAGCCCAGGAGGATTTGGGTGCCCTCAGGTGTCTGTAGGATCCAGTGCTTCAGCCTTGGTGCTGATTTTGTAGCTCAGAAGGCCACAAAGTGCTGGCGAAACTGAAAAAGAAAACAGGTTTTGTTTTAAGTTTTGCTTTCATTAAGTGCTTCATAGATACTTTCCCACATTTATCTTGAACATAACAACATCAAAATTCTCTTTTGTCTTCATTCACACAGCAAAAGGAGGCTTTTCTTAACTTTTTTTATGACCTTCTGCCAGATGATTTCCTGATCATCTCCCAACCTGCCAGTGCCATTGGGAATTCTGACACTCCATGGTCCCTCCCCTCGAGAAGAAAGAAAATAATTGGGGTTTAAAGCAATGCCACAATGGAGTGGCCTGTCTGTTCTCCTGTCAGAAGCAGCTTTTTGCTCCCACAAAAAGCTTTTTTTTTTTTTTTTGGAAACTGCAAAAAATTGTCCTCATTCCATGCTGGAACAAACCTCATCCTTTTCCAAATCAGAGCCAGGGAAGCAGTGATCCCATCGTTACCAGGGAAGGGCTGCCACAGACACAAACAGGACAGGCTGGACCCCTCTGGTTTCTCTTGGTGCTGTAATTACCATCACATGTAACATCCTCTGATTTTTTATTTTATTTTTCATCTATTTTTACTCTCCAATCTGGTTTATTTAAGCTGAACCTAGCAGAGATATCTTTTTTTGGAGGCTTTTCCTTGGTCTCCCTTCCTTTCCCCACCATGGTGGGTGTTTCCTCTCCACTTTTTTTTTTGGTTTTTTGTTATTATTCCCTGTCTCCACTTGACTTTTCTGTTTGATTTCCCTGACCTTTAAGTCTGCTCCTGTTAAGCAGGGCTGGCTGGCTTTTCTCCATGTTTAACTCACAGGAATCCTGCCCCTTCTCCCCAGCCCAGGGCTCCACAATTTATTTTCAATGAGGACCATGTGCTAAATGTGTGTCAGAACCTTTAAACAGGGATAGGCACCAAGAGAAATCACAGAACAATCCAAACCAGAGCAGCTCATTTCCAACTCATCTTGATTTGTCCATAGCAGAAAAAACAAGCAGCCCTCACACACGGACACACTTCCAGCTCTGGAATGTGGTGATGGACTTCTGGAGCTGCCAGCAGAGCAAACTTGTCTTCAGCTGCTTCAAAATCTCCCTCCAGGGTCTCTCAGCTTCTAACAGAGACTCAGGGGGGGTTTCAGAGCTCAGAGCAGCCCCCAGAGCTCCTGGGGGTGGCTGTGGACTGGAGCAGCACCACGAGGAGCAGGAAGAGGATCCACGGGTGGTTGCTGTGTGTGGCTCTCACCAGAGCCCTGAACTCCTCTTTAATTTGGGGAGAGCTCAGGGGTCTCTTTTCTGTGCCCCCTCCCAGTTCAGAGTGGTCTCTGTGACCCTAAAAACCACAAAAATGTGGATTTTCCAGGCTGGACTTGAGGCTGCTCCATGATCTTTATTCCAGATTCTCTTGTTTCCAAGGCTAAACTTCAGCTCTGAATGGATCCAGTAATTTTGGATCTCTGTGGCTCAAGGTGAAGTTCTGCAGAGCTTAAACCCCTCCTGTTCACCCATCATTCAGAAGAGTCATAAAAATAACCTGCTTTTTGTTAAGACTGGAGGGGCAGACACAGCACAGCATCACCCAAGGTCTCTGGGCTTGGGGGGTCAAAACCTTCCCTGCAATTCCCACCCTCAGCCCAGGATTTTGGCTCTGTCAGCCCCATCTGTGAATGCAGAGGTTCCTCTGTACGTTGGAAAAGAGGGAGGAAATTTCCCTGGCCAGCCACAGGATGTTCCCCTGGACCTGAATGCTCCCTCTCCCTGCTTTTCCATCCCTCTTGGAGCTCTTCCCCTGCTCCAAACTCCCATCCCGAGCAGTGCCAGCACACGGGGGAGCTCGCTGCCATCCCAGGCTCCACATCCTGCCCTGCCTGCATCCAGCCTTTTCATCTTCTCCCTGGGAAGAGCTGCCACAGCGGGGTTCTGATGTCCCCTGCTCCAAAAGCAGAGGTGGAATTCTGCCTTTTCCAAGCAGTGGAAGAGCTGCATCCGTGCCCAGTGGAGTTGTTGTCTGGCTGTGGAAGGGAGCAGAAAGCTGATGCAGCACCTCCTGCAAATGTTGCACTGAGGAGGTTCTGGGGCTTTCTCTGCACAAATCCTTCCCACTGGATTTCTGTGAGTGAGTGA
Organism: Rhipidura dahli; assembly: GCA_013399225.1. NCBI lineage: Eukaryota > Metazoa > Chordata > Aves > Passeriformes > Rhipiduridae > Rhipidura > Rhipidura dahli. The sequence continues at coordinate 247,207 of VXAC01007112.1, read as the reverse complement.
GCCCTGCCTTTGGGACAGATCACTGTCATGAGCCCATAAATAAATGGTTTGGGATGTATTTCGGGGTTTTTCAGCTCCACTCCTCATTTCATTCTTCCTTTAGGATGTTTTGGCCCTACAGTGTTCCAGCTCTGTGTCATCTACAGGCTGTAGTAGCACACACCTGCTTAATTAATTAATAATCTGCTCGAGATCTGCATCCCACTGATTGAAATTTTTCTTCAATAACTGCTTTTTTCCTCACCATTTCCTCACCCTCAGTGTAATCCCTCTACTATTCGCGCTTAGCCTTGTCCAGTGCACCTTGGCCATTCCCAATTTTGAGAGAGACCTGGGATGGAATTCTGGATCTCATGAGTCAGCTGGTTTTCATCTCTGAGATGAAGAATGTTTTCTTTTTACCTGCATCTCATTTTTAGCTCTTATCCCACCTGCCACTTTACTCCTGTGTTTATCACCATCTAGGACACTCCAAACATTCCTTTACTTTTTACCCTCTACCTAAACGATCTCAATGGCCTCTCTCCTCAGCAATCACATTTTTTTCTTCATTCTGCTGTTACTTAAGTGTTTTACTATTTATTCCTGTTCCTTTATGAGCTCTAACTCAGCTCATACTTTGGCAACTCTCAATTGATCCCTCTCCGTCTTGACCTGAAAAACGTGGCTTTCTCCTCAAATATTGCAATACCTATGAAAAGCTCCTGTCCTCACATTGCAAAGAAAACCAAACGAGACCCAAAAACAACTCTACGTGCTCCAACTACAGTTCACAAAGTCTTCAACCCCAGCCAAATCAAAATCAATTTTTGCTGGGACTCTGTTTAGCATCTCTTTTGCCCAAGGGCTATTTCCCTGCCAAGTTGCTGCTTTTTGCTCCCACCCATTTCGACATTCTTCAGACTGTTCAAAACTCGAGTGTGTATGAATCCAATCTGCATTTATAGAAAGGTAGAAAGAGAAGCAATGCCCTGATCAAATTCTAATACAGCTCCCTTTGAAGAATAATCAGCGTTTTCTGCCAGTCCCACCCCTAAAATTCTAAGGAGACTTTTTCAGGTAAGCGTGGAAAGGAGGGAAGTGCTACAGGGACATCGAGGGACATTTATATTCTAGATTAAATACTGGGGGCTGTGCTCTGGCTGTAATTAGCCAATATTCCTAAAGGTCATCATGCAGCCAAATGCTCACTTCTTGTGCCCAGAGCTGAGACACCACTGGAGTGAATTTGCAGCATTGGTGTGGCTCAGAGGCTTCCCTGAGCAAAGCTGGGTTTTTTGGGGCAGTTATCCAAATTAGCAAACCCTTTTGAGCAGGAGAGCTCCTTTGGGCAGCCCTGCAGAACATCCCTGCCAGCACCAGCACCTCCTTCTGCCATCAGCCCCCACACCTCAACTCAGGGGATCCTAAACCATCCCAAACACGCTCCTGTCCTGCTGATTCTGCTCTTCAGCCCCGAGCATCCTGTGCAGGGCCACTTTCCATGATAAAATTAACATTTAACCCTCGATCCCTGCAGTGTTTGCACCCAGCACGTTTGCAGCTCAGAGCTGCAGCACAGGAGAACGTGTTTGTGCTGAAAGAAGGTGGTAGGAGGGTGAACTTCTAGGCAGGGCAACAAAGGGAAACAGAAAATCAGTGAGAGGGGTGAATACATCTGCAGGACAGGTCTGGTCCAGCACCTCTGCTCGGAGAGGAGCAAGCAGCTCCCACAAGGGCATTGGCAGCACCTTGCAGAGGTGAGAAGAACAGCCTGCAGTTAATTTGCCAACAGCTGGTGCTTGCCTGGGTTTTATTAAAGGTCTTGGCTCAGGGCAGCAAACAAGGCTGGTTCAAAGCCTGTCTTTAATATCAAGTATCAAGGTCTCTGAGTGTCTGAAAGAAAGGCTCTGCAAAAAGGGCTGGATTACTACAGACCACTGAAAAGCCATGAGTAAGATTTCTCAATTAGGAATGTAATGCTAATTAGACATTTTGGGTCAGCCTGGGTGGGTTGGCTAATTAGCCAAAGTAATATACCCATGTGATTGGCCTGGAGTGTGGGTGAGGTTCCTGGAAGCACCAGGTGATATCTGCTGGAAAAAAAAAAAAAAAACAAAAAACAAGAGAACAAAAAAAAAAGGATGTGTGGGTGGTAAAATCAGGACAGCTGCAGTCAGGGACTGGAGAGGGGGAAATGCACCTTCAACAGAAAATGCACAAAGGCTCCAAACTCTCAGCAGGTCTGAGGGAAGGATTAGCGAGCTGCTATAATGTTTATTGAAAGCTTCATTTGGGATAAAATCACTTCTTTGGGAGATGAGAGATTTGCACATTGCGCAAGGGCCGCTGCTGCTGTGTCAAGTCCGTGCAGTTGGGTGATAAAACCTGAGCCATCCGTGCAGTTGGGTGATAAAACCTGAGACATCTCCCTGCGAGAACAAATGGCAGATTTGCTCCAGCCCCGGGGCACGGGGCAGGCAGAGCCCTGCAGGTGTTGTTCTAACATTAAAGGAGATGTGAATTCAAACATTCAAACTAAACAAAACGTGAGTTTTAGCCGCACAGTTTTTCTGTTTTGGTGGAAAAATGAGACCCCTCCTGTCCTCCCTGGCCACCCTGTGCCACTGCAGAGAGCCCCAGCTTGGGCTGTGGCCCTTACCAAGGGTAGGGAACCTACCACGTGCTAATCATGGTAATTACAATTATAAAACCTTGTGTGTGCTTTCTAACAAAGTCACCCAAAGTGCTCTCTTTGGGCCTCCAGAAAGGAACTCTTGGGGTTCTTGAAGCCCCAATTTTGGGTGGTTTCCCTCCCAGAGCCCTCTTCACATCCCACTGCCCCGGGAGCATCCCAGCTCTGGGGCAGGGCAGGAGCTGCCTCCTCCAGGGCAGCTTTTCAAGTTCCCACCCTGGGCTACAAGTTGCCCTGCTCTCCCAGGAGCTCGGGATGCAAAGGCAGATGGTGCAGGGAGCACATTTTCCAGAGGGGATACCACAGACACCCCTGGTGCTGGACGTGCCCAGGGGAGCCCTGCAGCTCCTGCATGTGGCTCTGAAAATCAGAGCAGGGAGGGAACCCAAAAGAGAGGAATCTCACCCACACTAAAGCACTGTGACATTTTCTGGTGGCTTTGCCTTTCCTTACAAAGTTTCCTTGTTTTCTGCACATCCTCATCCCTTCAGCGCTGCTCACCAGGAGCTGTGTAACTGGGTCAGGTAAATCAGAGGCTCAGAGTTGGTGTGGATCATTTTTACTCCTCATTTGGTCTTCTGCAGGTTGGAAGCACTGAATAATGAGAGTTTTAGAGCTGCCCTGTGCCCTTTTATTTGGTGTAGCTAAAGCAGAGAGAGCAGCTTGCAGCAGCTGCATGCACTGTAGAGTTGTTGTGCCGTGGAGAACTCTGACAGCTGCACTGCTGAGCAGGAGTTCACAGCACTAGGAGCAAGATTTATTCTGTAAATAAAGCACTAGGAGCGAGATCAAATACAAATCTATCAGAAAAAAAAAAAAAACCAACCCAGTAAGCTCTGCAAGAAACATGTTTAATTGATTTTGCATTTGCTCTTCAATAAATTCTGCAGTTTTTCTCCTCTTGACAGATGGCAGTTTGGTTTCTGGATCCTTAAAAAAAATCCTAAGCTGTTGTGTACAATGATTTAATGTCTTTCACGTTTCAAAATATTAGAGATGGGCCTAAGACAAGGTTTGGACTCAAAAAGTCCCGTTCCCAGAGGGTGTTCTGCTCCGAGGTTTTGGTTCAGACCCATCTTTTCCTTTCACAAGCATCCATGTGAAAAGGATGCTGCCAAATAAACCTCCTGTTTTGAAAAGTGAAGTATGACATGTGTTTCTAATAACATGTCAGATGGAGGAGCATGAAGTAATTTCAGTCATTTTTATTATTTGTCTGTGGTTTTTGCTTTCTTCTTTCATTTTGCTGAGCAAAACAGTGAAGCTCGAGCAGCCCCTCTCCCTCCCCACTTGCAGCCAGCAAATCAAAGTGAAACTGTCACTGGCAAAACTCCTGCTGTGCAAACGCTTCTGGATACAAGTGAACATAGTTAAAAATAAATTATTCCTGAAATTACACAAAGGTATCTGTTGAAATCCATTTCCTACTCAGTCTGTCCTGAAAAAAAAAAATAGAAAAGAAAGAGAGAGCAGAAGCATTGAGATACCAAAAAAAATGGCTCCTGGTGCTGGGAACTGAGGATAAAGTCCTTGCCCAAATGGAGGTGAGGTTTGGGAAGGCACTCCCTCCATCCCAATCACATGCTGCAAAGGGAAAACAGTTTTTATAAGAGCTCAGCTTTGGGCTAGCCCAGGATTCATATATCATGTCAGGCAGCAACTAAATTTAAAAAAATGGTATCTGGAATAAATTTAAAGTATATGTTCAGCCCCACCAATAAAGAGTTTTCTAATGAAAATAAAGACAAATTAGTGGAAAATTGGAACCGAGCTACTCTAATTTTATTTTTTTTTTCTTCTCTTCTGTTTTCAAATGTATTTTCCAGAGTGGATCACTAAAGGAGCCAGAGCCAAACAAAATCCCACCTCAGCGACCACCACCTCAAGGTTGTTTACAGTACATTCTCGACTGTAATGGCGTTGCAGTAGGACCAAAACAAGTCCAGGCTACTTAGATAATTGAGACCAAAAGCGAGGGTTAAAGCAAAAAAAATGAAAAGAGAAAAACAACAACAACAAAAAAACAAAAACAAAAACAAAAAAAAAAAGCCAAACAAAACCGAAAGAAAAGAAACAAACAATCTTAATGCAACCATCCCAGTTGTGTTGAATTTGCCATTGTTTCAGTGCTGACCTGGACTGTGTTTTTTCTATGCAGTGTCAACTCTCCCGTCTGGTTGTTTCCTTGTTCCTGTCTGTGCGTGTAACGCTTTCCAACCTTCCTCTGTAAAACTTGTGACTGCAGGGCTGCTGTCAACAGTGTACAAAGAATGTGCCTCTCTAGAGCCCAGTGCCACTGTACATCATGGATGGTTAGACAGTATTTTTTTGGAGTATTTGATATCGTTCAGTAAAACCCCCCCGAGGTGCAAAGCCCAGTCCCTGTGCTTACTCTGTGAGTGTGTGCACACTGTACTACCCATAGCCTTTATTTTTCTGTGTGCATGACCAATAGCTAGGTGATCCAGAGATATTTTTAAAAGTCTATATTAGGGTTTGCTAGTCAGGCTTTTTTTTTTTTTTTTTAATTCATAATTTTATAAAGTTTATTAACCTTTTGAGTTTTACCTATACGCGAGTGGAAGTCTGCTATTTTCAGTGACTCCATAAAATGCGGTTCTTCCCAAGGAATATTTAAAATATCTTCTATTTTACATACTGGTATTCATATTTTTAGTAATTCTGCATTAAATTATTAGCTACAAAGCTATGTAAATGGGCCACCTATGTGCAATATCTCAGTGAAAGTGTGAGTATTTAATGTATCCTATTTCAATTAAGTAGTACCTTTTGTTGTCTTTCCGAATTAGTAATCTATGGAGATTTTTAATGAAAACTAATGCAAATACTTCCCAAAAAAAAAAAAAAACTTATACTTACCTAAGATTTAAATCCCAGGGTATTTGGTGAGAAGTACCTCAAGGACTGTTAAACTTCCTGTCAGAGCTCATTTCATTTCAAACACTGAGAAGTGAGGGGATGGCAAACCGAGGTACCTTTAACCAGCTGAGGATCCTGGGTTAGAAAGGGAAAGACAAAAAATGTCAGCAGTTTTCTTTACCAACTCAGGTCTCCTATTTTAAACCTAAAAGCATCCCGAGAGCTGTAATGAAAATCCAGTCCCGATGTTATCCGCACGAGTAGGGTTTGTAAGAACTGCTTTGACACCAAACATGCAAAAAAAAAAGGACTTGAGATGCCTGACAACTGCTAGATTTTAAATTCTCTGTGATTTTTACACGAGAGGTTTCTGGTGTGATGCTGTAAGAGCTCCACAGGCAGGCACTTAATCTGTTGTGAGGAATCCAGCCTAGAATCACAAGCTGCACGCTGCTGGCATACCAGAAAGCTGAGTTGCAAGCGAGCCACAAAACTATAATTTTCATCTAGAATATGCACAAAGATGAGTAGTGGCCATTAGTTTAGTGCAAACAATTATGTTTAAAGGGAAAACAGCCCGATGTTCTACGTCTGTTTTTCCTACAAACACTGGAAAAAAGTTATCAGTGAGTCTCATCGTTCTTAGTGTTTCTTTTATTCGTACGAGCTGGCTGGTAAGATGAGAATTAAGGTATGCATTATTAGCTATTTAAATGTTTGTGGTAAGTGCTGCTGTTTACTACCTATCAGTAAATTACATGCATATTTTGCTTTAGTGATAAGCATTTGTCTGGGTCAGTGATCATTCCGACGACGGCGTTGGCTATTTTGTTCTCTGTTAAGGAAAACTCCACCTAGAAATCAGGTTCACAAATCCTTTACCTCCAGACACCCTAAAAGTGAACAAACCACACTGCCCTGGGGTGGAGAGCTGAATCTGATGGCCGATTTTCCTTCCAAGCAGTTGGCATTTTTTTTGCATGGAGTAGTGCCAGTGTCCACCAGTGCTTTCCACACGACATTTGTGCGTTGTGTGTGCGCGCGGAAGACCTGGGTGTCTCAGACAGGATTCCAGCCTGTTCCCTGGGAAGGATTCGCAGGGACACACACAATTCCTACATCCCACAGCCAAGAAACGAGCCAAGATGTCTCTCTGCATGTCAGCATGCTTAGGTGCAATATTGTGGGTAACAGGGAACAGATGTTTTACAGTGTAGGCTTAATGTTCAGTTCTGTTGAGTTTTTTTTTTTTTTGGTTAAAAGTTTCTTTCATGATTGTTGCCTTTTTGTACAACCCAGCTGCAAGAAAGTGAGCAAAACGCTGGAAATGTGACAGCAGTATACCTTTTATGTGAAATCTCTTGTACAGCTTAATGTGCAATAAAAGAAAGTTATATCTGTCTTCAGTGTAAAGTTTCTGGCATTCAAGCCTGTACCTACAAGTGGGGGAAAGAAACCTTTCTGGTTTTCAATATTGAGTGAAAGGAGGCTAATAAGAAAATGCTCCTTATTAAGATGTTGCAAGACCATGTTATCACCTTCAAATATTTCCTACAAAAGTGGTTCAAATTAATAAACAATGAAGGCGCATTCCTTAGCATTCAGTACGTGCTATTTATCTTTCTACACCACGACACTCTACAACTGTGTTAAAACTTACTGAGGCACTGGCACATGCTGTCCTCACACACACACACACTGGAACCTCGTGCACTAAGGGGAAAGTTAACCAAAAAAGCAATTTAAAACCAAACAAAAATCATGTATTGCAGCAGCACATCCAGATACGAAGGGTTTCTTTTAGAGACCTGAGCAGGTTAAGTGTTTTACTTGCATTAAATATCTGTGCAAGGCTAAAAACTCACAGATATTCAGAAGGTCTAGCTCAGTTGTGCTCTGTGATGGTTACAACAGCTCCTATCCTGAGTGAAGCACTATGCAAACAAATACTCAGAATTTCCCATCCTTTCTCCCCCAAAGTCAGGTGTCCCGAGTGCATTTTCATGTGCACAAATTCAAATTCAGTCATAACCACCAGAAAACCCCAGTCAGACCTGGGAGCTGAGATCAAAGCAGCAAGCCCTGATGTCTGACACAGCACTATTTCAGTCAGAAAGCAGAGAAAAAACCCCACTGGATGATGCTGTAGCATCTTTCTGCCATGGATTTCCCAGCCTGAGTCTCTCCTGCACGTTGTGGTTTCACACTCCACGCAGCAGTTTGCCTTTCTTGTAAAGTGCCTTCCTGGTAAAGAATTTAGTAATGACTTTCTTGTGTTTCTTGTAATGTTCTTGACATATCTCACTAAGGGGTTAAGTAAGTTATGAAAATACTTTCGACCAGCCAGAAAATTTCAGCATGATGTTGTTTTACTGCCATGAGAGTGAATCTTAGAGGAATATTACAGAAATGGTTTTAAGACTTGGGAGGAAGAAAACTGCAATAACTCCACAGAAAATAGTGAATGTCTTGCTGAAATAGATGTTACTACTGTGTTCAGTTATCTCCCAGCCTCTCCTTGCCTTGGGCCAAAGCTGTTCTGGGGGTAACTCCGTTGATTTGGTTTGAAGTCAGTACCTGGGGTAAATTGGGTGCTCTTTAGCAGTTTTAAGGCTGGTTCATGGGGGCTCCAAGCGAGTTCCTGATGTACCAGGTGTGAGCAGTGCTGTTGCCCCCCTGGCAGCCCAGCCCTTGTGCGTAGACTTTTGCCTCGAGCGTAGCGTTAGTCACGTTGGAGGATGCTTTTATTAAAAGTGTTGGGTATGAAGTCTGAATAAGGCCTCTTTGCAACGATAACATGATGAAGTTTTTCTTGTGCTGAACCTAGGGGGCCCAGTGCAACCCCAAGGAATGCAATCCCAAAGCCAGGAGCCATTGCAGCCCCAGCGCGTGTTCCCCGCGGGGCAGGCAGCAAAGCCCGCAGCCTCGCAGCCCCAGCGGCCGCCCGGACCCACCACCCAGCAGCCACGGCCCCAGGCCCAAGGTCCTCCCAGCTCCAGGTTATCAAAGGAAGCAGAGCCACAGCCACAGCCCCAGCCAGAGCCACAGCCTGCGCCACAGCAGAAGCCTCAGTCGCATCCGCAGCTTAAGTAAGAGTCGCTTTATCTGCTCCTTTCTTTTCCTCCTCGTGGCACGGATTTTGTGTGACCGGGGTTTGGGGGTTGGTCTGACAGTCAGGGGGAAAGTGTACGTGTTGTTCCCGAGTTTAAAATGAGGTTAAATAATTCAAAATGCTTAATCTCTGTCAATGGAGTAAAGCGAGCCACCGTCACTGGTCCTGTCCTAAGCGCTGCACAGAATTCCACCGGCCAGTTGTGCAATTTCTGCCCCAGCCAGATTGTCTTCCTTGTCTTTGTTTCCTCCTTCTGGTGCCACTGAGTCACAGGCTGGGTGTGCTGTCAGCCTGCACTCCAAGGGGAGCTCTTATCTCATTCAACTTTTAACCTTGCAGTCCCTGAGACAACAGATTCCGTTTGCAAAGGCACAGTCCAGGCTGATGTTGGACAGTGGCTGCCAAATTGGTTCTTTACGCTGCCCTTGGCCATGCAGGGGATGTGCCCAAGCCCTGCCCTGAGAAGGCTGCACAAAACTCAGACAAAAGTGGTTGTGCCACTTCTGGAAGATTCCTTACTGATTTACCTGCACCCAGTAAGGAGCCTGGAGAGGGTTCCCCCCTGGGAGCTCAAACCCAGCCAACAGAAACCTCGGGGAAGCATCAGCAGAGGTTTGCAGCTCTCCAGCACAGCAGCCCTGACACAACTGCTGCCAGGAGAATCTCAGACATGTCTCCTTAGTCTGGTAGCACAAAGACCTGTGTGGAGTCTTTGTTTCCTCCGAGGAACACAGATCCCCTTGTTCCACCCACTCCTGTGCTGACACCAGTGGGAAACAGCCCTGGGTCCTCCCCTGAGCCCAGGTCAGTGCCAAAGACATGCTGGGTGACAATGTGCAAAGAGGACAATATTTCCCTTGCCTCCCTGGGACAATGTATTTCTTTACTCTGTTTTATAATCATAGACCTCAAATTGATTCATCCATCATTTAAATAGACATAGAGAATAGAGAGGTGGGTTTTCTTTAAGCAAGATGGAAACTGGTTTATAGTTTGAAAGTTAACTTGACAAGTTGTGGCGTTGAAGGAAAGCAGCTAAGAGCAGTTACAGGGGGATTCTGCCACATGCTGGTTCCCAGCTTTGCCCTTCAAGCTTTTTGTTCACATCTAGATTCATTTTTCTCCTCTTCAAGTGGAAGAGCCTCCCTTTAAAACAAAATAACAAAGGAGAAATGAAGGTTTTTAAGATGTAAGCCATAATAAGAGCAGCTCTCCTAACTTTCAGAAGCAGTTTTAGGTCCACACCAAGGCTCAGATCTCCTGCCTGTAGGATTAACTCTATTTGCATGTGTATGCTTTGTATTCACCCACATGCTGTTGCCTAACCTGTATGTACATGTTATTAATCTGTGAATAAATATTTAATTAGGCTACTTATTGTGTTACTAATCAAGTCAAGTGCTGCTTCCCACCCTCCCTCTTTCAGTGAGTACAAACAAACATTTATCAGTCTATTCTCATTAGCACAACTATAATTTATGAAAAACCTAAAGCCCCTGCAGCACTGTTTGCTGTACATTATTAGTTTAGAAGTAGAGAAGCTGCAAACCATGAGGAGTCTGAGACAATCTGCATAAGGAAAGTGCTCCAGTTTTACCAGAGCCAAAACTGAGATAAAAATGAAATCAGAGAACTCATTTTACCAACGTAGGGATGTCTCTGTAAAAAGTTGGTAGCTCATGAATGCTGTCTACTTCAATTCAAGCCTATTTTTTAGATGTTATTTTATCTGACAAGTCATGAGTTAAAGTTTTAAACTTTTAGCTGTTTTCCTTCTTGTTTTCCTGGTAATGTTTTTCATGTCTATGGGAACTTGCACAGAAGTTACATGATAGCTCTAAGAATGGAGTGGCATTACCAGGCACTGCCTATAGACAAGAAAAAATCTATCTGATTTGAGGTATTTTTATAAAGATATAAAATGTCTTTAATCCTGTGTTAAGGATCTGATATTCAATACACACAGACAAAGGGAGAGCACGTTACAATTTAGTATTCAAACTCTTGCAAAATACCCGATTTTTCTCAGTGCATAACTGTGCAGCCTTCCCAAAATACAATTATTAATCATCCCTGTTGGGTTGTGATTTGGATTTAGTAGCCAGGTCCACATTTTCCTCAACCTCCTAATTCACATCATCCCATTCAGGTCTGTGGAAAGGAAACAAAACACCTTTGTGTTCCTCAAAAGAAATATTATCCTCAGGTCTCACTCTCAGGTTGGGGTGCAGGAGGAAAGTGCTGTGCGGGACGTAACTTTGGGGTACAAAACTCTGTTGCTGGTGGTGAAAAGTCCATTCTTGTGCACATTTTTAAAGACAATTCCCCCTCTCTCACCTCTGATCCAAGTGCTCGGGAAGGGGGGGAGGTTGGGGGGCCGGTGTGACCCCGCAGAACCCGCTGTGTTTGTGTCTTGCAGCAAATCTCAGTCTTTGACCAACGCCTTCAGCTTCACGGAGTCCTCCTTCTTCAGGTCATCCGTGAACGAGGACGAGGCGAAAGCCGAGACCATCCGGAACCTGAGGAAATCCTTTGCCAGCCTCTTTTCCGACTAGCCAGCTTCACCTGCACCCCCAGGTAGCCCCACGCCGCCGTGGATGTCCCATAGGTTTCGTTCTCCTTGTGCCAGTACCCTTCTCCACTGTGCTCACTGTTGTACCAAGCAATATGTTAAACCTACAGAAACCACGAGTGAATGGCAGGAGGACTTTGGGGAGTGAGGCCCCCGTCCAGGAACACGGAAAAAAAACATCCCTGAAGAAGGGAGGGTTCCATTGCTCCCACAGAATGTCCGATTCTAAGGTCCTCATCCATTGTAATTTTGTGGCCTTACTGTGACTGAATTATATAACCCTACCTGAGACTCCTTTGTAGACTTTGTGTGAATAAAGCATTGGGGAAGGGGCTTCTCCTCGCTTTGCCCGTTCCCGATGCGTTGCAATGCATGTGTATCTCGTGTGTAAATGTTTTGTACTGCAGAAGTAGAGTCTTGACTTGTTCTCGCCTCCCAGACTCAGGAGGCGACCCACACTGACGTTCTTGTCAAGCCACATAAATAATGTGAGAGATTGAAGCAGTTTCTTCCTCCTTATCCAACCCTCCCATCAGCTGGTTGTAGACTTCTGATGTATTGCTGGGAGTTATCAGTACACTAAATGTCATAAATAGAGTGTATATGTACTACTGTATCTCCATATGTCTATTTAAATAATTTATTTCCAAACTGTAACCATAACTGGGTTTAGTTGCAAAGGATATGCATGACGTTACCCTTATTTTTGTGAACACCTTCTAATAAATGTAAAGTCCCATGCCTGATTTAAAAAAAAATGTCTTCTACAAAGCTTGTTTCAACATCAATATATATTGTATATTTTGACTGATATCAAGAGGGTAACTTTATGATTATAAAATATTTGGACACAAACTACAGCTGTAAGAAAATAAACTATCACAATGAATTCCTTTGTTGAATCAGCATTGTAAAAAAAAAAAAACCCTATAAATTGTAGGAATCACATTTACATTTTCTACCGAGTTATGTCTTTTAAAAATATTTCTCTGGCTTGTGCAAAGAGAATTCATCCCAGACTTTGAGGTAGTAGCAGGAGCTTTTAACAAAAGTTATCTGAATCAAACTGAAGCTTGTCAGATCATCCATTTCCAAAAGATTTTCATGTCATTCTGAATCTCTTATCATGAATCACATGCAATCCTTGCCAGGAAACAGTGCTAACAGAGGAAACAAGGAAAAAATAACTGTAATATGAACATGGCTGAGGGAGAAAAAGAGCAACACCGTGGTCACTTAAAAACCTGCTGGGATTTGTAGTGGGTTTGTAGAGACACCTCTGTCTGCCTCAGAAATTTTAGCTCTCGGAGATGTGGTAGGTTTTGGGCAAATCACAAGCACCTTTTGATGACACAAATCCTTTCAACAGTTTTTGGGTTCCTCGGGGTGCAGAGCCCAGGAGGTTGGCAGGGAAGTGTGGAAAATGGAAGTGCAGAGGTGTCAGACCTGGGGCACCTGATGGCTCTGCTGATCTCAGCACACATCTTTTCCTGCAAAGTGGGCAGCTCCAGGTCCCCCAGGAAGCACAAATGGCCCCTGTGGGACTGACCACAAGGACTGGCCTGGGACCAGAGCTGAATGACCCTGCCCAGGATGAGGCTTTAGGTAAAGACCAGAATGAATTTCGGGGTGAGTTGGCACCTCAGGGATGGAAATGTTGGATCACTGCTCTCTGTGAGGTGGAATCTCAGCCCCTCATCCCTGGAACAGCCCTTGGAGAAGCTCTCTGACTGACAATTCTCTTTTCTTTCAGGAGGAATGCACTGTGGACAGAAGCCTGTAGCTTAGCTGGTGAATTCTGTGGCAAAACACGATGCTATAACTGGTTTTATTAATTATTAGTCCATAAATATCAGCCAGATTTTGATTTTTTTTTTTTTAAGCTTTGTCCCCTTCCTGCCCCCCACTGGATTGAAACACCCTCCACGAGGCTGCAACAACAACCTTGAGCACTTGGAGAGCCTTTCATGTCTGAGAAGCACTTTACTTTTAGATTAGAAAGATTAATCAAAGTTGCTAACGCAAATTAATTACTGCTACAGAGAAAGCATAGTAATTATGCATAGTTTGGCACGGTTCATGATTAGTACATGCCTGGCTTCAGCAATATTTAGTACAATATGAATTACAGGTACTTCATTAGCCCCAGCCCCAGATTTCTACTCGAGGCAAAGTTTCTCGCTCCCATAAAATTCCCTCCCACCTCTTCCTGGGAGAAAACGGGTTTCACTACAGCCTTTGTTTTACCATCTGGAGGACAAAAAAGAAAGAAAGGGGAGAGAGAATTAAAAAAAAAAAAAAAAAAAAAAAAAGCCAGGGGACAAGAGAAANAAAAAAAAGCCAGGGGAGATGATGCAATCGGAGCAGCCCGGTGCTTCCTCCCACACAGCGTGCGGAACACGCACTGCCAGCGTGCCAAGGAGTGTCACACACAAGCTGCTGCATGCTCCCCTCCCCGGGCTCTGCCTCTTGGCCAAGGCATCTCTGAGCAATCTGTAGCACACCTCTGAAATGGGGGGAAAAGAAAAAAAAAAAAAAAGAGGTTTTATGGAGGTCTGCTCGAGTTTTGGTTGTGCGTTTTGTCTCGTTTCTCAGAGGGGCGGTGGTTGGAGTTTGTGTGCTCACAGTTATCCCGTGGGATGCTGCAGAGGGAATTCCAGTGGGAATTTGGGTGTTTGTGGTGGGTCATCCCTGTGAGACCCAACCTGGGAGCACAAGGGATGGTCTTGGCTAGCACCTTTCCATGTAGAGGCAGCTCACGGTGCCAGCTCATGGTTTCTGTGCACGGCACTGCGTCCTTATTCATCTGCCACTTAAAAATCAGGGAAGTGTAAAAGCTACACGGGCTACTAATCAAGTTTGGTCTTGAGATTGAGATGGAGCCGTTCTCTGACCATCAGGCCTGAAGCCAATCCAAAACTCTGAAGCAGATTTCAAGAGATGGCAATTATGGTCGAGGTGACTAATCCAGCTTTGAAACAACCACGGACTCTCCAGTAAAAATTAGTCAAAATAGCACTGAGGTACTTTGTAAACATTGTGTGTGCTTTGCATACTTCCTACCTCACAAAAACAAAGCCCCTTCTCTGAGCCAGTGCTGGCTCAATGAAGGCAGCACGTACAGGGGAGCTCCTATTTACGAAACTGGGAAAGGCTGGGCACTGACAGGGCTCCTGCCACTCTTTGGCTGAATTCTGCAAATAAATTTCCTGTTGTCCAGGGGCTGGATGTGTCAGTAACCAGGATCCACAGGGCTGAGATGGGATCTGTGGGAGGCCTGGGCAGGATGGACAGGGGAATCCAGAAGGGGCACAGGTTGGCACAGCGGTTGGCACCGAGTTTCCTTTTATGTCTGGATGCTCAGCTGTCTCATCCTTTGTGACACAGAATCCTGGAACATCTGGAGCTGGAAGGGACCCACAGGGATCATCCAGTCCAAGCCCTGTCCCTGAACAGACACCCCAATGCATCCCTGGCAGTGCTGCCCAAACTCTCCTGGAGCTCTGGCAGCCTCGGGGCCGTGCCCATTCCCTGGGGAGCCTGGGCAGTGCCCAGCACCCTCTGGGGAAAAACCTTTCCCTGATCTCCAACCCAAACCTCTCCTGACACAGCTCCAGCTGTTCCCTCGGGACCTGGTCACTATCCCAGGATGGAATAAGAAGCAGCTTAATTCTGCTCTGCCTTTCTGCCAAGCTGTTCAGCAGGACAGTGCTGCAAACAGAGACCCTCTTGCAAAGTTCTGATCCCTGGCAGAGTTCATTTTTCCATACCAAGAAGTGGCTAGAAGTGATTTTGGACTCAGAGCAATTTCAGAGGCATCATGTGAACTGTCACAAGTGTCACCAAAAACGGATTGCAGTTCTGAATGACAATACCTGTCTCCCAACAGGGAAATGCTTTTCCTTAGATGTGCACCTCTAAACAAGCAAACATTTTTAAGATGCTTTTTTAAAATCTCACCTCGAGAGATTCAAAATAGGTGCCTAAAATTAGCAATTAGTTTTCCAAATGCATATGCAGTTATGCAAATAAGCAGCCAAATTTGCAGAATCCCATCATTTTCCCTAATTCCTCCTCTTTTTCAAGGAAGAACATTCCACCTCAAGATGCTACTTTACATCGAGTTCCATGAAGCACTGATTTACAATTCCTTCTCTAGTTAAATTACTGCAGCTCAAAAATTAACTCAAGGTTAAGAAAGATGATAAAATTAAACTTTTTTTTAAAAAAAGAGAAGGAATTCAAATAATATTTAAAGTATCAAGTCACTCCTCTAGATTTAAAATGAGCCAAGAAGAACAACAGAAACAACATCCCCCCTGTTTCTCATTAAGATGGCCCAGGAGAGACAAGTTTGGGGGTTTTTTAACCACAAATTACGACACAAAAAATTAGAAAGAGGATCAATTTAAACAAAATTAAATAAAATGAAGAGAATTTGTGGTTTTTACTGGGCTTGAAGTTTTAACTTCTTTTAGCAGTGGCATTGCTCAGCACTTCCAAGGGTGGATGTGGGGTTCAAAGATTGATTCACATCACATTACCTGGCACTTGAGTTTCCCAGGACAGGCTGTGTGTGATGCAGGAGAAGGTCCTTGGCTTTAGGGCTCAGCCTTTTCCTATAAAAGGGGTGGAAACGGGGTAAAGGAAACCTCCCAATGAACCAAATTCCCCTTCAAGGCTTTACAAGCTCTGAGGAATGACCATTATTTTATCAACAGGCAAGATTTTGGGTTGTCATTGTTGCCCTGCACTGACCTGTGCTTCCCAGCACCATGAAGGCAGTAAAAAAATAAAGCTGCTCGTGTTCTTCTCTTGGTTTTTTTTTTCACTAGGAATGAATCTTTGGTAAAAAATCAGGCAGCTTTCTAAAGCACCTTCACTGGCAATACAAAAGAGCTGCTGTCTCTCCAGACGAGAAAGAAATGAAACAAGTGGTGCACGTGGGCTGCTATTTAACTGTATTTTATTTTGGGAGTTACCTCTCAGAAGTCTGTCACAAATGTTTGAGTGACAGGCACTTTTCAGAGGTGAGGGCTTCAAATTACCCAGCTGGATCTGCTCCACCACTCCCAGAGTGTCTGCAGTGCTGAAGAAACCCTGGGTAGGGCTGAAATTAAAAAAGATCTGTGTTTCATCAGAGTGTCCCGTGCCCTTCCCAGCACAGCCTAAAGAGAGGGGTTCACTCTCCTGTCACTCACAACAGTCTGGGTGATCCCCTAAAGAATTCATGTGGGTTAGCAGCTCTGTTTTAAGGAAAAGCAAGATGCTGATGCTTCTTTTCCCCTAAGGAGAGGTATTTCACATAAATTCTGCTCCTTTTGTGGGGAATGGAGATATTGGGCAAAACTCTTTCAGGTAATCGAAGTGTGAGAGGAAACATTTATTTAATCCACACCTGCTATAATAAAATGTGAGCATCTGGCAGCCTCTCTCCTAAAATGCCTCCTCCCCTGGAATCAGGAGAGGTTCTAACACACAAGGAAAGCAGAGGGGGCAAAGCATCCTCGCTCGCTCTGAGTGCAGCAGCCGTGAGCCAACACCTCTGCTGGGGCAGCTGCAGACCTGCTGTGCACATCTCTGCAGCTGGGGATGGTGCAAATCCTGCAGATGGGCCCTGGAAACGGGAGATTTCCATCCTGACTCTGTCTATCATCACTGAACACTTCAGACTTTGAGCTGCTTCAAGCCCAACTCCTGCAGCCTCTGCTTTTCCTCCCGTTTTCCTTCCCTTGCACCCCACGAGCACAGGGAATCTCGAGGCAGGTTTTTCCCCACATGCAGTTATTTTTTTTTACCCTTCCAGCAGCCCTGTGCAGGAAGAAACAGGATGTGCCACAAAAACGCTGCCACTGGAATTCAGTGTGCAAACAAATGGTGCTGCCAGGGTGACACATCCACTCCCAGTCCACGGGAGATTTGCCTCACACAATAGATCCACCAAACAGCTCCGAGGGCCAGATTTTTAGCTCAGGAGAAAGGAAGTGTTCCTTTCCTCCCCTCTCCTCGTGGGGAAATGGAAATTAGTCACTCCCTACCCACCAGCTGGAGCAGGGCTAATTGCTGCCTAGAAATGATGGTAATTTGGAGCTGTGCTGAGCCGCCGTGTTTGTCCTGGTGACAATTTCAACAAATTAGCTGGCAGAGAGGGCTGGAGGCTTTCACCTCACAGCTCCTGGGGAGCATTTCCACACGGAATGGATTCCACCTCTGTTGTTGTTGCCACACAGCCCCAGCCACACACTCATCCTTTAACACCCCTGAGAGTGGGAGTTGCTGTCTGCATCCAGCGTGGAAAGGGCTTTGCTCATCACCTGCTGGAGCTGTAACAAATTTTGGGTGTACGGAGGAGACCTGTAATTTAAAGGCCTCTGCCCCACCTGCTGTGGGAATGCCTCTGAACTAGGATCAAGGAAGCATTCTTTTTCTTATTTAGATGGTTTTTGTCTGTTTGCAAGTCATGACTTAATCAGTTAAAAGAAAAGCCGGAATGGTTGTTCCGAGAGCGCAGCGTCTCAGTCTCCTCTGCCCTTGCACCGAGGTTCACCCCCAGGTGAGCACCACACCACAGCAAATATTCCTTTCCTCAGCTTTGTTCCAGGGTACATTTCTGAAGACATTAGCATTTTTCACACCTTTTTTTTTTTTTTTTACTAGAAAGGGAAAGCGTGTGCATTGACTCTGGGCCGCGGGGAGCTGATGTAATTCCATGGCAAGAAGGCTCCTGCTGCCCTTAAGAATGTCAGTACAAGTTCTGAACTGACTTACCCTCCTCTGGAATAATTATGCATTCCACTCTGGCACATTTTATCATGCACTTCTCCTGCTTTGTAGATTACATGTCTCGAGGAGGTACAAAAGGGAAGAGCAAAGGCTGCTTTATTTCCATACGTGCATCTCACAAAATTACACACACACACACACACCCCTCAAATGGGACTTTTAAATGTAAAATTATGTGAGAATTTACAGACTTACTTAATATGTATTTTAAATACAGGCACCCTTTCATGCATCAAGGAGGTGCAAGCATCTCTTGGGAGGAACACAGCGAGCAGGGGGGAAATGTATTGTTAAATTACAGTGGAACAAGCTGAAACTTGCTCAGCTTAAACAGCCCACCCTCAAACTGCAAAAAGCCAAATTTTGCCCTCAGCAACTTCTGAAAAGCAAAGTGCCTTCAGTGGATTTCTGTGAATTTAACTGTCTAGAGTCTCCAGCCACATCAGAATGCGTCTCCCTGATCTGGGAGATAGCAGAGCTCAGCCGAGGAAGTCTTTGGAGAAGAGACCACTTGGCAACCCCACAGAGCATTAAATGCTAGCACAGGACGCAGCTGGGCTGAGAGCCTGGATGGATGGGAGGGCTGTTCACAGCACAGAGGTGCAGTAAGTGTCCCACCAAGGACGTTTCAGGACTCATTTCTTATCCTACCTCTCTCTGACTACAGCAAAAGACTAAAGCTGGGTTCAAAAAAACCCCCAAACAAACAAAAAAAAAAAACCCAAAACCAAACAAAGCCAAAAAAAAATCAACCTCCCCAAAAAAACCTTCCCGTCAGCCAAAAAAAGCCTTAACCAAAACAGACAAACAAACAAACAAACAAACAAAGAACTAAAATGAAAAGAAAACCCAACAAACTGGAGGCTTAATTGGCCTCAGTTCTCTTTACAAACAGCAGATAACAAAAGCTGGCTGAGTGAAAGCTGAATTCAGCCTGAATTCAGTTCTGACAAATGGGAATCACGTTTGATTCTGTCCAAGAACTGGAGAGCAGGTCAGCTCTTAGACTGAAGGCACAAAAATGGGAGTTGGCAGAGCCAGCAGCAGCACCCTGGGGATGGTTAAAGTCACTCAGACTCCTGTTCCTCAGGCCAAAGCCAGGAAAGGGGATTTTTGCTCTTCTTTGAGAGGTGCTTTGCTGCATCCTCTTGAGGGGGAGATAATTCAAATCAACGTTTCTTTCCGACCTTCAGCACATCGTGCAAAAACTTGGCAGGAAGGGCACTGAACTCCATCCAGTGGCACAGAAAGGACTTCAGGGTTTCGTTTTTAACTCTCCTGGAACGTGAATCTCACTCTTTAAAAGTTCTACCCTGTTCTACAAAACACAAAGCTTTTTTTTTTCCAAAAAGAAAAAATTCCCATAGACTGGTGAGTGATGCTGATTGCAAAATCCCTGCCTGTTCCTGTGGGGTGAGGGTGGGACATGGGCCATGTGTGTGGAAAATCTGCACCTAAAAACGTTACAAAAACACACAAAGGTCTCCAGTTCTCATCTAATTCTGAGGTTCAGATAAAGCAACAAGCCCGTGGTAGGAGAGGGGATAACTGGGGCTCCTGTGCCAGTATTTCTGCCTGAATTTCCCTGTTTCAAACTTGCAGGTTTCAAACCAAAAGTCAGATTTCCTATGAGGGGCTCAGATTTACAGCAGCACACAGGGGATATTCACAAAATACAGCTCTTCCCTTCTTTTAATCTTATTCTCCCAATTAACATGTTAAAGACCTTATTAATGAACATTAAAAAAAGGCCACCATTTCCATTAAGCTGAGAAATAGTGAGCACAGCTGCTAAGCAGTGATGGGTTTGTGCTCCCTCACACAAATGGCTAACTGAGAATGTGTGGCAAGTTCGAGCTTGAAATGAATTTTTTATTTTTTTTTAAGCCACCAGTACATAACACTAAACATGATTTAATAATGGAAAGGCTGGCACAAGCTGAAAGGAATATCATCAAGTAGGCAAGGTATGCTTGTGACTTATTATAAAACAGTTAAATCGAGTCGGAAGCATAATCCAGATTCTTTACATAATTATGGCAGAAGGGTGTGGAAGAAGGAATATCAATTATTTTCTTGAACTGGAGAGCTTCTGAAGCAAAACAAGCAATACATTGATCTCCCATTTCCCTCAACACTCTTGAAAATGTAATTCTTCATTTATATTAGTGTTACAGCCAACTTAAAAGCCAGCTTAACATTTTGCTAGCACTGAGATTTCTGGGTTTGTTTTGGTTTTTTGGGGTTTTTTTTGATGCAGAAATTAGAGCAGTTTTTATCATAATTCTTAGCAGGTTAAGCTTAACATTCTTAGGACAGTTTCTTCTCTTCTTGGTCAAGCTGATGTAAAAAAAGTAAATGAAGCAGCATTGCTGGTCCTCATTCCACTGGTAACACAACATTATGAAATCAGTCACACACAGAAAATGACTTAATTAAAATGATGCAATCTGATGCTGCAGACAAAATTAGAGAAGCAGCCGAAAATGGAGAAATCGTTGTTTTTCACTCAGTTAAAGCTTAAATAATTTCTGCTACAATCAAAAAACAGGTCATTTTGTGCTGTTTGCAGTGTCAAGAACTACGCACGCATCCAAGTATTGGAACGGTTTTCCATCCTTGGAAGTGCTTTTGCTCTGGATTTCTGTGCACAGAACCACGGAAAAAAAAAACCACTGATATTTCCTCAGGTACCCATCCCTTCAAAAACTTCCACGTTTTTCAACCTTTATTCTTTTTTGGGATAGGGGAACCGAGATGCGCTCAGCGCACGCCGGGCTCGGTCTGGGATGCGGAGAGCCCGCGACGGAGCGATTGAAGCGAGAGGTGCGGCCGCGATTAGCGGGAGATCTTCCGCTGATAAGGGCAGCCTTGCATCAGCTCCTGGCTCCGGCGCCGGGGTGACTCAGCAATCCGCAGGAATTTGTTCCCATCTGCTTTCCGCTCGGCAGATGGAAAACCTTCCCCGGCGATTTCTCCGAAAGCTGCCCCGAACGGGGGATGGATGTCTCGGCTTTCGGAAGCGGCTCTTCCCCCAGACTTTATCCCCCTCCGGGTCGCTGCTGCCATCCCAGCCCCGGGACATCGGAGCGCGGGGCTGGCTCCCCGCTTCAAGTCAGTGCAGCACAGGAAACTCCGATTTGGAACCAAAATGCAACGGGGAGAGCAAACATTCCTGGTAATTCTGGTGATTCATTAGTCCTTTTTATTTTTTTTTTTCTTTTTCCTTTTTTTCCCCTCTGTGATTTTGGCGTTTTCGAACCAGAATTTTGTCCGTTCTGTAGAAGTCCAAAGGGAAAAGTAAAACGTCAGAAAATTCTCATTCTGCGTCTTGAGTATTACACCAAAGCACCAAGATTAACAAAATGAACTATGTAAAATAATTCATTAAAATACTAAAACATCTTTATTATTATTATTGTTATTATTATTGTTATTATT